>QRFJ01000505.1:448001-522999 GCA_006176705.1 Cocos nucifera
TCCTAACGAGGTTGAAGGAGATCTTATCTTCTACTGATGTTGATGTTGAAGCTTGGGAGAGATCTTATCTCTAATCGAGATTGAAGGAGATCTTATCTTCCATCGACGTTGACATTGAAGTTGAAGTTCAGAGGAGATCTTTTCTCTAGTCGAGATTGAAGGAGATCTTATCTCCTATTGACATTGAAGTTTGAAGCTCGAGGAGATCTTATCTCCAGCAAAGGTTGAAGAAGATCTTATCTCCTGTTGATGTTGAAGTTGACATGGGGAAGATCTTATCTCCTATCAATGTTGAAGTTGAAGCTCAGGAGAGATCTTACCTCCAGTCGAGCTTGAAGGAGATCTTATCTTCCTATTGACATTGACATTGAAGTTGAAGCTCGTGGGAGATCTTTTCTCCAGCTGAGGTTGAAAGAGATCTTATCTCCTATCAATGTTGACATTGAAGTTGAAGCTCGGAGGTGATCTTATCTTCAGCAAGGTTGAAAGAGATCTTATCTACTATTGACGTCGAAGTTGAAGCTGAGGGAAAGATCTTATCTCCAACTGAGGGTTGAAGAAGATTTTATCTCCTATTGACGTTGATATTGAAGTTGAAGGCTCAGAGAAATCTTATCTCCAACCGAGATTGAAGGAGATCTTATCTCTTGTAGACATTGATGCTGAAGTTGAAGCTCGAGAGATATCTTATCTTCAGCCAAGGTTGAAGAAGATCTTATCTCCTATTGATGCTGAAGTTGAAGTTGAAGCTTGGGGGATATCTTATCTCCAGCCAAGGTTGAAGGAGATCTTATCTCCTATCGACATTGAAGTTGAAGCTCAGGGAAGATCTTATCTCCAGCTAAGATTGAAGGAGATCTTATCTTCTATTGACGTTGTGTTGAAGTTGAAGCTCGAGAGAGATCTTATCTCCAGTCAAGATGTAAGGACACTTATCTCCTATCGATGTTGAAGTTGTAGCTTGGGAGAGATCTTATCTCTAGCCGAGGTTGAAGGAAGAATCTCTTGCATCAGGCCGGTGTTTGAGGAATCTACCCAATCAGCCTCTCCTGATGAGCTCCTCGATCTCGTCTTGGAGTTGAATGCATTCTTCAGTATCGTAGCCATGGGCATGATGGTAGAAGTAGTCTTTGCTGGGATTGTGCTTGCTAGGATGAGGCCTCGGTAGTTGCTCCTTGATCTCCATCAATATTTGCATTTTTGGAGCATTGAGGAGGGCATAGTTGTGAAACCTTCTGAGGGGAGAACTTCTTCGTGCCCTTCCATCGGGGCTTCTTTGACGACGAGCTCGAGGAGGAGTTTGGGCTTGTTTAAACTCGGAGGGAGTCCATGAGCATGGTCAAACTCTATTCGGCCCTTCATTAATCACGGGTTTACTAGACTTGCCCATCTGCCATTCTCCTATGGCTTCCTCATCTTTCAATTTGAGGGCTTCTTCTGCTTGGGCATATTTTTCAGCCCAAGCTAGTAGATCAGCAAAGTCCCTGGGGTACTTCTTCTCCAGGGAGAATAGCAAATCATTCTTCTGAAGGCTGCCTTTGAGTGCGGCCATTGCAATAGACCGGTCGAGGTTTCGAACCTCCAATGTAGTAGCATTAAATTGGGTGACATAAGCTTGGATAGATTCTCTCTTCTTCTACTTGATATTCATCAAAAAATTCAAACCTCGGTACGGACGTCGGCTACTGACGAAGTGAGTTGCAAACTGATGGCTCATCTAGTCAAAGAAGAAGATCATATCCAACTTCAACATCGAGTACCAATTTCTTGCTGCTTTCTTTAAGGTAGATAGAAAAACTCAGCATAAGATGGCGTCTGGTGCACGATGGAGCAGCATCATAGTTCGAAAGGCTTTCAAGTGATCGATTGAATCAGAGGTCCCATCATAGCTTTCAAATTGGGGAAGCTTGAAGTTCGGCGGAATAGGTTCTTACATAATCCTCTGAGAAAAAAGAGGGTCAGTAGAAATATCATTACCATGTGAGGAGGGAGTATGGCAGAGTTTTTTGATTCATCAGCTTATTTACAGGAGCCTTTGATCTAAGAGATCTTCACCATCATTGATCTCTAAGGTTTTCTAATGGAACGGGTGCAAGGCTCCCCCTGGGTCGAGTCATGGTCCGAGCAAGAGTTCTCCATCCTCTGCTTTTCCTTTTCGACGGTCACCGACCAGCTAGCCCAAGTCGGCCATCCCCAAACTAGATTATGGAGCTCCGAAGAAGCCTACTCCAGCCTAATTGGCTTCAGGGTCTATTGATGTATGGCCTACACTGCCTCCATGAGATCGTGATCCTACTGGACCAGCAGGTTGAACTGCTCCGCATCCACCATGACTACAGATGGAGCTTGAGTTCCTAGAGTTGAAGCAGGAGAGGATAGGTCTGGATGAGATTGAACTATAGAGGCCATTGATTGTCGGGTCGAAGCTTTCTTAGGAGGCATTATTTTTTCAGAGAAGAACTCTAGAGAGGAAGAAGAGAGATCACTGTCGAGCACTCCTTTAAGAATAAGAGAACCTTAAGAACAGAGGGCCCTTCCTCTAGCATCAATCATGTTGGTGTAGAATATGGTCGATGCTAAATCGAGCTGGAGCTGAGGAAGAGGTCACCAGATTGGTGTAGAATCTGATCGATGCTGAATCGAGTTGGAGCTGAGGAAGAGGTCACCACTGGTGACCTGCAAAATAAAGTCTTGTCTGGAGTCGATGGTGGTCGCTCCAATAGGATCCTCTGATGATCAAGTTAGCTCTTCTAGCCAACAAAAATGGAGTGCTCAGGAAAGAGTTCGATAGAGTTTTGGGAAGGAGAAGAGAGCTTAGAGAAAACATATTTGAGGATCCTTTTTTATAGATGAAGCTTGTAGCAGACTGATAGTGATAGCCATAACCATCCAATAGTGGATCGCTCGGAGCCATATGGGATTTGGTATAGAGAGAGATGTCGTCAGACTGATAGTGATAGCCATAACCATCCGATAGTGGGTCAATCAGAGCCACAAGGGATTTGCTATGGTGAGAGGGGTATCGTCAGACTGATAGTGATCGTTCGTCAAGATTTAATAGTCCTAGTTCAGAGAAAGTAGGCATTGGTTGGTGAAGAACTTTGACATATATCAATTCCAGAGGAGTTTGGACTCCTAAAGAGAATACGTCTAGAGGGTATCATCTGAGAGGAATATTACTTAAAATCTAAAAGTAATCCACTGGGAGAATCCAGATGAAGTTTGGTTGAAGGAGAAGTTTGGAAGAAGTTTGGCTCTTATAGGAATCCAACTAAAGGAGAGGTTCGAAAGGAGTTCGACTATTGGAGGAATCCAACTGAAGGATAGATCCGAAAGAAGTTTGGCTCCTGTAAGAATTCGATTGAAGGAGAGGTCCAAAAGGAGTTCGGCTCTTGGAGAAATTCGACTGAAGGAGAGTTTCAGAAGAAGTTTGGCTCCTATAGGAATTCGACTAAAGGAGAGGTCCAGAAGGAGTTCGGCTCCTGAAGAAATCCATTTGAAGGAGAAGTTCGTAAGGAGTTTGGCTCCTGGAGGAATTCGATTGAAGAAGAAGTTTGGAAGGAGTTCGACTGCTGGAGGAGTTCGGTTGCTGAAGGAGTATGGCGGGGTTCGACCGCTGAAGAAGTTCAGCTGGGGTTTGGCCATTGGAGGAGTTTGGCTGCTGAAGAAATCTGACTAAAAGAGAGGTTCGGAAGGAGTTTGATTCCTAAATAAATCCGACTGAAGGAGGGATCCAAAAGAAGTCCAGCTCCTGTAGGAATTCGATTGAAGGAGAGGTCCCGAAGGAGTTCGGCTCCTAGAGGAATTTGACTGAACAAATGTTCTGAAAGGAGTTTGGCGCTTAGAAGAATTTGACTGAAGGAGAAGTCTGGAAGGAGTTCAATCGCTTGAGGAGTTTGATTGCTGAAGGAGTTCGGCTGTGGTTTGGCCGCTGGAGGAGTTTGGCTGCTGGAGGAGTTCGACTGCTGAAGGAATCTGACTGAAGGAGAAGTTTGGGAGGAGTTCAGCCGCTGGAGGATGAATTTTCGATCAAAGCTCTTCCATGATTACCAGCTACATTAGGCTAAGCATCATACTGGACTTCGGCGGGAGCGGGGTTTATCCCCAATAGGAGTAAAAGAGCTTACTTACCCACGAGTCAAAGCATACATCTCTCTACGAAGATGTCTCCCAAGACACCTGAAAAGCGAAATAGAATGAGTTCTATTCCTTATGCTTCGATTGTAGGGTCTATAATATTTGCTATGCTTTGAACCAGGCCTGATGTTGCTTATGCCTTAGGTATAGCAAGTAGAGTTTAGGCTGATCTAGGAGAGGATCATTGAAAAGCAGTGAAAAATATTCTTAAGTATTTTAGATGAACTAAGAATATTTTTTGATATATGGTGGATCTGATCTTAAACTAGAAGGATATTTTGACTCTAGTTTTCAATCAGATCCAGATGATAGCAAATTCATTTTAGGGTATGTCTTTACTGTAAATGGTAGAGCAGTGAGTAGGAAGTGTTCCAAGCAACAAACTATAGTTGACTCAACCACTAAGGTAGAGTACATAATTGTAAATGAAGCCACCAAGAAAGCTATCTGGATGAAGAAGTTCATCACTGAATTAAATGTCATTCCTGAAATTGAGAACCCAGTGCCACTTTACTATGACAATACTGGAGCAGTTGATCAAGCAAAGGAACCAAGGTCTCATCATAAATCTAAGCATATTCTGAGATACTTCCATCTCATTCATGAGATTGTCAAGAGACAAGATGTAGTTATTGAACGAGTAGAAATAGAGGACAATATAATAGATCCATTCAGTGAGGATCTACTATAGCAGCAGTTCGACCACCATCTCGATTGTATGTAGTTAAAATTTAAGGGTGATTGGCTTTAGTGTAAGTGGAAGTTTGAAAGGAATATGCCTTACAAGCTAATCAAAAAAAAAAAATTTTCATTGGATTTTTCTTTTGTCTTCCAAACTCATGTAATAACATTTTTCATAAATAAAGGCATTTATATTTCACCATATGCTATGTCTTAATTATTTATTTAAGATTATTATGAGCTGCATGGCTTAAGGCTATGGTTTTAGGGTTATTATGAGATGATACCTTTGAGACCTAAAATCTTAAAACTCTAATCTAAAATATTTTTGATCAATAAAATATTTAGTTGGAGATCAATATTTTTGGAAAGACTAGCACATCCTATGTATGCTCGATGAAGAGGATGATTGATCTCATAATCACTTATGTAAGGCACAAATACAATGATGTGGATGCTCATTAGAGAATGGGTTCACCAAATTGATCCAACTTGAGGACATCTAATGGAGTCTTATCTACTCGTCAATAGATAGTTCTCATAATGGGAGTTATACATGTAATCCTTTGATCTAAGACTACCATAAAACCTTATATGCATGAATCCATATTTTGGTTCATACTCATTCATGACTTAGTTATATATGGGGTGGTCTAAATATGGTGGATTGCATATGAAGGTTGTGAATGGGTCAACATGAAAACGATCACTCCTAGTAAGAGAAGATCGCATCCTACTTGCTTCAATCAAATGATAATTCAGAAAGACTTTGATCAAAGCATTATGAATATTAGAAATAATTTCTAATAATTTATTAATTGAATCATCATTATAAGATTGAGAGAAATATGAATATGATATTGGATTTGATAAAATTCCATATCGAGAGTCATTCAGGATGCAGGATGATCGTAGGATCGAATTGCACAGTAACTTTTCACTAAAAGATATATTTGGTATTTCTATCAAAATTCCATACCTTCCGAAAAGACATGATCGTTGCTAGATGTCAATCTTGTTTTGTGGATTCGATCAAATTAAATAGTTTAATTTGATCACCAATTAGAAAGAGTTCTGATTAATCGAATCAGATCAGCTCAATTTGACCTAAATCGATTTGGTTGAGTTCTAATCAAATAAGATCAAATCACACCTAGACCCACTGCTAGCTAGATGTGGAATCCAATGGATCATACACAAGAAAATTTGATCAATGATCTAATTGGATTAGGTCATGTTTGCAAGTTGAACATGCTAGCACATGTTGCAAACCCTAACACCTACATTTGAATCGGATTCGAATTTAGTTCTAATTTGGGCTAATTAGATCAAATTTATACCAAATCAGATTTGGTTTCTTAATTTGGTTGACCCTTGGCTTGTTGGCTAGGGGATTGGGTGTCCCATACTAGCATCCCATGTGCTAGAGATTCTCTCTCTCGGTGCATGGGGGTTTGCTCATGCGCAAGGGTGTTTGGTGCAAAAGATTTGTTGGCGCCATTCCTTCTTAGCCATATCCACTTTGTTTCATGTAACAATTACTTAAGTGACTTTCATATCTGAGAGGAGGTGCATAAGGTATCCTTCAGTAGATTAAACACTTTGGTGTTTGATTGAATATTGGATAAGGACAAACTCCTCGCTTCCTCTTCTTGAATTAGCACCACTTGGACTTAAGAGTACAAGTGGTTATGGACTCTATCCTTCTCTCATGCCTACTTTTGATTGGTGCCCACAATATGGGCCATCAGATGGCCATTTGTTTAGATCTAAACCATACATTAAATGATGCCACATATTGAACTCTCACAACACTTCAGAAGAAACAACGTAGAATTAGTTCGAAGAGTCCTACTTGAACCGACTCTTGGAATTAATTTTCTTGTTTTCATGTGTCCAGATCACAATGTGAGGCATGAGATATCTGATTGGGCACCTGATGGATGTTGGAAAATCATGCAGAATTTCATGCATATATTTCAATTTTTTTTCAAAATTAGATGCAGCGAGAGATATAGATTAAACTATTTAACCTATATATGCATGTGATCTAATCACAAAACCTTACATCTAGGACCTATGATATATCATGATGCATATATAAATCTAAAAATAAAAACATAGATTGGTATTGATCACATAAATACCCTAGATCTAGAACACTTCTAGAAAATTCTAGATCGCATCTAGGTCAGATAAGAGATTAGATCTCATACCTTTGCATGGTTTGAGAACATTGCAGCTTTTAATTAATGTTTTTCTGATTGCTTGGAGCCACACAGTATGTCTGACCTCTATAGGTTGTCCACATGAAGTTGCCACTCTATTCGGAGGTTCGTCGAGTGAACATCCACTCAAAATGCTAGCTCTCACGAATCCCGCCAAATGGTCAATCTGCAAAAATTCTTCAGATCTCTTGGACCATCCAAGGGATGAAGAATAAGAAGGAAGAAGAAGGGAGAAGACCAACTTTTGGATATTTCAAAATGTAGAAAAGAAAAGGCTTGAAGAAAGACATTTTAGAGAAGACTCATCTTCTCTTCAGGACATCGACCATTGATGTCCTAAATCAATTTTCACGCCTGGATAAGTAGAGATCTTCTCCTCTAGAATTTTTCATGCTTCATGGCTCTCTCTCTTTCTCTCTAATTTTTTCATGGAAAATCTCATAAAAAGATGGAGAAGAGAAGATTCTCAAAGAAACCTTAAGAGAAGACTTTCTTCTGCTTTTCTTCTCTTATTAGGATATGATCAAATTATGTCCAAAAGAAAGCCAACACCCCAATAACATGGAGGACTAATTCTCCCATGCCCTCTCTCCTTTCTTCTCTGATTTTTTAGTGGAAAAGCCTCTCAAAAGATGGAGAAGAAAGATCTCAAAAACAAACCCTAGAGAAGACTATCTTCTCTCTCTATTTTTCTCAACAGGACATGAATGCTTCATGTCCTAATGAAACCTTTTCCTCTAGGATTATTGTTGCCTCATCCCTCATGCCCACTCTCCCTCTTTTCTCTGATTCATTTGTGGAATTCCAAGGATATCTTACATCCAAAATCTATCTCATAGGAGGCATCCCATAGGAATTAAACTCTAGGTCAAAGACCTAGTTAAAACCATTCAAAACAAGGAGGTTAAGGGGGCCATCCAACTCTTGGATGCCTGCCCCTATTTTTTAGGCATGAGCTCCAGTAAATACATGCACAAAAAGAAGAATAAAAGATGCGATAAAATAAGGAGGGCATTGAGAAAAATTCCATAGAGAGAGGAGGAGAGTTTTTGATTCTTAAGACTCTATTAAATAGAGTCCTTGGTCAAACCGTTTGCTAGTTTTGACCAATTGAAAACTAAATACCAAATGAACTAGACATGGGAGGCATGGGACTTCTTATTGGGTATGGAAAAAATCATGTAAACATCTAGAAATAAAAAATGGGGTGTGGAGATCATTGGCTCAAGGGACTAGGAGTCCTAGTCCAACTAGGACTCTCCTATTTAGATTAGGTCAAATCTGATTTAAATCATATTTAAACTAGAATTAATGAAACCTAATTTAGGATGATCGTAGTCCAATAAAAAGTCTAGTTAAATTAGATTAAATTAAATTTAAATCTGATTTAGATCCTAACTCAATTAGGAATTAGGTGTACTCAAGTCCTAGTCTAACAATGAATTATTTTTTTCTTAAAATTGGCTTACCCAATAAACCAATTGAATTAACCCAATTAAATCCAAATCAATTATAATTAAATCTAATTCAATTAGACTTGATCTCAGTCTAATTACTCAATCAGATTGAGCTAATTAGCAATCCAATTACTAATCGATTCTCCTACAATGCATGTTCTTGATTGATCATCAAACACATTGATGATTCGATTGCTAAATGATTCTCAATCATCGATCAACCATCCAATCAAGTAACAACCTCTTATGTGTGTGACCTTATAGGTTCGAACCTAAGCTAGTTGCATAGGAACTAATTTTTGTATCAATCAGAATGGCCATCTAGCAATGATCTTGATGTCTGGATAGGTCAAATGTATGCAAAGCAACATTCTTAGAACCCTAGCCTATGATTACCGTATAATTCATTCCTTTAATCAATAATTATCAAAATGACTTTGAGTTTACTGTTAACACTAACACAAGTCATCCATATTATGTTTCAAAATTTTAAGAATCTCGTGACTCCTCACGAGAATTATCCAGGCCTAGGTTTTGCTAATTAAAATGTTGCGAGACATTCGCTTCTTGAAATTAATCAAGAGTGGTCAATCTCATCTTGACTCACACACTGACTCTACAAGTATTTGATTATACCTAGAAACCTTTCATTACTATATTAGAAATATAGGTAGGTTGGCACTAAAGTACAGTGAGTTGCTTGCAAGTCACTATGGTGATCTCAGATCAGAGGGACACATATATCCATCAGTTTTAACTAGCTATTCTTGACAATAGAATACTACATTGGCCATGTTCAGTGCAGATCTACTCCTACATCTCATCTACATGCCATACTAGTGTCTTCATACCATTTGGTTATGAGGACAACCAACGCATATAACATACAGTGAGCTATACTCAATAAGTTATCATCCTTATTAATAACTTATCTTTTGATCATGAACAATTTAAGAACCATCTGATAAATCCTTCTTTATCAATGGAGTGTGGTTCTAAGGACTTCATCATAACATTGGAGTTCATTTAAAAAAGATAGGACTTTTATGATGAATAAGCCAAATAACTATTATTATTTGATAATTCATATACTAATTTTAATCATCTACAACATAGACATCGGCTTTAGGACATATTTCCTAACAACTCCCACTTGAACTAAAATCATCAGAATAATAACAAATATCTTATCTTTCACTTGTGCTCATAGAACTCAGTTTCAAGGGTTTAGCAAATGGGTCAGTCAAGTTCTTTTTCCATCGATTTTCTAAAGGTCGATGTCACCTTGATCTAAAATCTCTTGAATAAGATGATAGTGATGTAGAATATGCTGGTCCTTTAGTTCTCTAGCCTGAGCTATGGCTCTAGTGCTACATTAGGACTAGACCATTGTTGGAGGATGCCACATCCAGCTTGCTAATGAACCTTTACAACTACACAGCCATCATGGCAGCATCAAAGCCATGATGTACTCTACATCACTAACAGAATAGGCTATAGTATTCTGCTTGAAATTTTTCAATATATTTCTCCTTCTATTAGGATAAATTCATGATCTGACACTCTCCTGCTATCGTCTTAATCTGACTAAAAATTAGAACTAAAATATCCTATAAGGTTTGTATTAGTTTCTCTATATATGAATTACTGGATCTTAGTATTTCTCAAATACTTAAGGATTGTCTATATAATCTTTTAGTGGTTCTTACTTGGATTAGATTGGTATCTACTCACTACCTGTAGTGAGTATATCATATCCAATCTCGTACATGGAGAAATAAAATGATAGCTAAACCTTTATTTTCTGTAATGCTGGAATGTCATTTCCAATTAAGAGAATATTATCCTCAGATAACACAATGAATAACACTACAGAACCTTTCGCCCATTTGTAGGTATAGGATTTTTCCTTATTCATAATGAAGACATGTGTTCAAAATGCATGTTCCAATTCTGAGATGACAGCCAAAAGGGCTTTATAGGTCTCTACCTTCCTATCTATGCTACTCTAGTCCTTTTAAAAATCCATTTTTACCCATGAATTTTATCCCTTTAGGTGGTTCAACTAGTATCCACACACTATTGATTTTCATGGACTCCAATTTAGATTTCATGGCTCTAAACCACTTCTTAGAGTCAGACCTCTGCATAGCATCCACATAGGTGATTGAATCTTTGTTGTTCTCATCGAGCTCAACTGGATCATTGTCTCGAACCTAGATATCGAAGTATCTATTGGCTAGTGTGATACTCTACCAAATCTCCTTAATGGTGCCTATTTAATGGGCTGTAGGTTTGATCTAATCAAATCCGATTTTGTAAGTCTACTAGATTACGTCAATTCTTTCTATCGATCAAACTTGCTCAAGTACAACTTTACAGGCATCAATTCTTTCTCTAAGGAACTCTTTTTCTAAAAAGAATGCCTTATTGCTGATGAACATCTTATGTTCTTCATCATGGTAGAACTAATAACCCCTAGTATCCTTGGGGTACCCTATAAACATACACCTATGGAATCGGGCTCCAAGTTTATGGGTGAAAACATTTGACGTAGCCTTGACAACTCTAAACCCGAACGTGAGAGAGTCTAAGTCTACACTCAATCCATATCCCATATGGAGTCTTTGTGATAGATTTACTTGATGTAAATTTTCAAAGTAAAATAAGTAGTCTTAACAGCTTAACCCTGAAATAGGTAGACTAGTAAATCCTATCGTGAATCGAACCATGTCTAATAAAGTTCGATTTCTCCTTTCTGATACACCAATTACCTATGGTATTCTAAGAAAAGTTTATTATGAGAGAATCCCATTCTCTTATAGATATATCAAAAACACACTAGATTAGTATTCACCACCTTGATCTAATCAAAGAGTTCAAATATCTTTTCCAGTTTATTTTTCTACTTCATTACAAAATTATTTGAACATTTCAAATGATTTAGTCTAGATGCATCCATGCCTATATAGGTTGTGTTGGTGCAAAATTTGATTATCACTCGAATTGAAGCTGGAGTCAAAGAACATAAGGTCATCGCTGGTGACCTGCAAAATAAGTTTCGTCTGGAGTCGGGGGTGGTGGCACTAACAAGACCATCCGATGATCAAGTCGGCACTTTCGGTTAATACAAATGAAGTACTCAGAGAGATTTTAGCATAGTTTTAAGAAGGGAAGGAGATCTTAGAGCCTCGAGAAGAAAGCATATCTGGAGGATCTCTTATATAGGTGGAGTCTATAACAAACTGATAGTGATAGTCACAACCGCCTGATAGTGGGCCATTCAGGGCCATGTGGAGTTTGTTACGAAGGATGGTGTCTATTGTCATGACGTGCGAGTCCATTAGAATTTAATAGCTGAAGTTCGAAGGAGGTAGGTGCTAGCGGCGAAGAGCTTCAAGTTTCATCAACTCCAGAGGAGTTCGGACTTCTTCAGGATTGTCTATATGTAAGTTGGTTCATGCTGTGCAGATTGTTGAATCCACATAGGCATGGAGGCTCTTCTAGGCGACTGCATGAAGTTTGATCGAAAAGGGTTCGAAAGCCCGCTGGAGAAATTCTGAAGGAAGTCCACTAGAAAAATCCAGAAGGAGGTCTGCTGGATGGATTTGGAAGGAGTTCGACTGATGAAAAAGTTCGATTGAGGATGAAGTCTGGAAGGAGACTGACTGATGGAGGAGTCAGGCCAAAGGGAAAGTTTGAAAGACTCACGATCGAAAAAGGTTGGCTGGAGGAATGTCGAAAGAAGCCTGCTTGGGATGGAGAAGTTCGTTTGAAGGACTTGCGATCGAAAAAGGTCGGCTACCTAGGGTGGAGGAGCTCGGCCACCCCCACTATTCAAGCTCATCTGGGCGAGGTTGATAGATCATGATACCGTCATTAAAATATCATAATTATCAGTTTAATCCAACTTCTTAAAATAATTAAATGTACGTAGATAACAGTGAGTCGAGTCAAATCCATAGGGAAGGTAGTATTTTAGATTTGAAATATTTGATTTTACAAAAGAAAAAGAGAGATTTTGAAAATAAAATTAAAGTCAGAATTTAAAAGCAAAATTTAAATAGTGCAGAAAAATAAACTTGGTACTAGGATCTACTATTTAGATCTTAGCATCTACTTGCAATAAAAGTAAATTTATAATAAAAATAAAGAGCATAAATTTAAATTGCATAAAAAAAATTGCATTAAAATTCAAAATTTAATTATATAAATTAAAAAGATAGGAAAAAGAAAGAAAATAAAAACTAGAAGCAGGCTGATCTTGATCTTGGATCGGTGTTGGTGGAAAGATGGTGTAGAAGCCCAGCTCTTCCTCTCAATACCAATTGCTTCGAAGCAGCCATTAACCAAAAGCCTGGCTCTACCCTGTACTAATGCATCACCTTAATCGAAGACACTGAACTCTAGAGGCCTGGGGTCCTTTAAATAGATGTTGGAGGACTGGAGATCTTGTTATCAGGCAATATGGGACAAAAGTGGAGTATAGATCCATGTTTGTTGAAGAAAATAGCAGAAAATCATTGGATCAAAGGTCTTGTGAAGTCTCTGCATGTTTTGGCCATCAGATGATTATCCAAGGCTTCAAAAAATACTAAAAATGGAGTTTTATCAGCCTAAATCGAGTCAAAAAATATTCTGGCCATTCATCATGGATGGAGAAAATTAGGTCATTGATCGCATGCTTGGGTGTCCTGATCACCGTCGGAAGCTCTGTCAGCCATTGGATCATCACTTGGAGCATGCGTGGCCGTCGGATTGAAGTTCTGGTGCTGATGGCATTCGAATTACAATAGGAAAATGTCCTCGCCGTCCGATCTTGACTGGCAGCAACCACAGCCACACGATCGTGCACTTACTATTCCCATGGACCGCATAGACCAAGTATACCACAGACCACAGCCAATCACCACTTGTCTTTGCCACTTGAAATGATGAAAATACCTCGTGAGCCATGATAGTTTTTTTATAAATCCCTTAAGGGTCTAGGTCCACCATGTGGCAAGCTCCGATTGGCTGACCTTTACTGAGCTGGTGGTCTACACCTAGTTTTGTGGACCAATGACTGGCTTCTATGGCTGAGTCGGCTTGGATGGCTTAGCTTGCGGAGTTGGCTGAGTCATTTTTCTTTTTTATTTTAATTTTTTTCTTTAAAAATTCATATATAGTCCATTCTAGCTTTGATTTGCTTCAAACTTATTTTATTGCAACCAAAAAAATGATCTCTTTTCATTGATAATAATATTTTATTTTTTATTTTTATTATTTTTAATTATTTTTTAATTAATAAAAAGAATAATTTTTTAAAATTATGTATAAATTAACTAGTAATTCTTAAAAATAAATATAAATTAATTAATAAATTAATGGTTTTATTGATAAATTTATGGTACTTATCAAAGGTCTAGAGGGATCTTACAAATTCGGTCGAGCATCAATCTTAGTCATCGCTATCGAACGGGATCATTCACTAATTAGATATCCAGCCAAACTTCGGCAGGAGTGGGTTTGCCTCCAACAATAGTCCCTCCACTTTCGAATTCGAAATTCAAAGGAAGAGAGTGTAGATGCGACTGTGAAAGTTCTTTTTGGCTTTTCACGTCCGTTAGGATGAGATGTTTTGGCATTTACCGTGCTGGCGTCGAAACTTTTAAATTTGAAATGAGTTTGAGAAGATGACCCTTCATATTTTCCATCGAAACTCTACCTTAGGTACAACGCCACAAAGACTCCATCTGTCGCCACTTCTCTATCATGATGAGCGGGACACGCAGTGCATGCTAATCAACCAAAGTCGATCCGTAAGCATAATTGCCTTGGGTTGCCTCTAGCTATTTAAGGCCTTCTCCTCTCATCCAATAGTCATTCTTGCTCGAGTCTTCTTCTTCCTCCGGTCTTCATTGTTCTTCCATCCAAGGGTTTTAGCTTCTTTCCTCGTCTTCTTGGATTCTGGACGTCCTTCTGACTGGTTCTCATCGTACCCACCATCCTTTCATCCTCTCCAAACAACTTAGGTCAGTTTTCCAATCCTTCTCTTTGGGTATTCATGCTTTTTTAGCTTCTTATTCCTCCAATTTCTCTATAGCAGTATTTTCCCTGCATTTTTTCTTATTTTTTATGAGTTTTCCTAGGGTCTTATTTTAATCTGAATGTCTTCCGAAACCTTCCACTCCATCAATTCTTGAGTCTCACCTAGACCGACCTTCCTAGACCCTGCACCCCTAATCGAGGTCGAAACTAGGAACATGTCTCACTCATCCTTCATTCTAGACACCATCCTATCCATTCTTACTCTAGATGATCTTTCTCTATTCCAAATTCAATATAGAATCCCCCCAAAATACGACCTCGAACTCTCTAGTTCAGATAATCGAGTCAGTTATCCTCCGATCGGCTGATTTTGTTTGTACTTAGAGACTTTGCATGTCAGGCTTCAGCTTCCATTGCCCTCCTTTATAGTTGCCCTCTTTCGATTTTTGAACATCTACTTCGCACCATCTTACCGAATTCCTTTCGATTCATCGTAGGCTTCCTTTCCCTCTGCCATCTGACCAAAGTTATGTCGACTATCTCATTATTCCAAAACTTCTACACCTTCAAATGCCATCCTTCCACAAAGGACTGATGGTACTTCTCCCCCTAGTTTGGTAAGAAGGGATTGCTGAAAGGTGCTCCTTCTATTCATAACTAGAAGGAGAAGTACTTCATCCGATGTCCCATCTTATTGCTTGACCTTCCTCGATGGGGCTTCTTTAGGGAATCTATCTGTCGAGCCCCTAGTTTAGACAGGCCTGACCTTGAATCTTCTAATCGGCTTAAAGCATACTGAGCTCCTCCTCTTCTAGACCTTTTGAGGGAGCAAACTTTGCTCGACTTCGATTTGAGTCCTATTGACTTTATCGGTATTAGTCATGCATATGTACATGCATATGAATTTTTATGAAGTTTCGTATGTACCTCGATTAACTATACATTTTTTCTTTGTCGTAGAAATGGATACCAACATCGTGGAGAGACTCGCCAAGGGCCTGTATGCCCAGAAGAAGAGGAAGGTGAAGGCTCCACATGAAGGCTCGAAGTGGGTGAAGGTCGATGCCTCCGACCCTACAGCTCCTGCTGCCACTAATGTCGCTCCCGAGGTCCGCCTCAGAAAAGAGGTCATCCCGACCACATATGCCAACATCATAGAAGGGAAATCTCTTCCTCCTGAGCCTACAAATCTTCCCATTGGGGATTGTGCACCTGATCCCTCCACCGACGAAGGGAAAGAGAGGAGGAAGGGTAAAGCAGCCATTGCGAAGAAGGCCCGCAAGGTGCGTCAGGATGAGCCCAACAAGAGTAGCAGCAATGACCAGGGGATGGACCCCTCCGATAACCCGGATATCATCTAGAACCTGACAGACAAGTTTGCCCTACCAGAGGAAGTGGACTGCCTAGCCGACCTTGACCAGTGGTAGTGCGTCTGGGACTCTCTCAAGATTGTCCTTAGGGTAATCATCTTGCCACATTTTTTTTTTTATTATTTTCTCATCCTTTCTTCTTTCACCTTACAGCGATCTATTCATGGCAGTCGGGCCACCATATGCTTGTCCACCTGAAGAGGACAAATTGCTTGGAGGCGGAGATGCTGAATGTCCGAAAAGGTCTTTAGGCGGAGATTAATCGCCTTTAGGCAATGGCTGCCGAGGCTGAGCACCTTGTAGCGAAGAAGATGGTAGGAAATGAGAGCCTACATAGCACACTTCAAAAGGAGGAGTTCATCTCGACCAGACTCAAGGCAGCGTGGACTTTGGAGGAGAAGAGGAGGCAAGAAGCCAAGGGGAGGGTCGCTGGTCTGGAGGCCCAAATGTCAAAGTCGATCTTGGAGGCAGCGGTCGGAGCCATGGAGGAGTTCATGGTCTCCCTCAAAATGAAGGACCTAAACATCGCCTTCAGCCAGCAGGCATTCATCAAGGGCTTCAAGATTTGCAAAGGCAGGGTGCCTCGAAAGTTCCTCGAGCTTGACCTCAAATTTTTGGAGGAATAGGATGATGCAGAAGCAGGACCATTCGATGTCGTAGTCGATCCTTCCTCTATCAAGCCTACATCTGGTCCATCTGAACCTATCGTGGAGGTGCTTGAGCCAATTCAGAAACTCGAGGTGGCCAAGAGCGCTCCGACTTCATCTATCGCCGTCCCCCTCGAGGTTGAAATCCTCGAGTAGTTGTACATTTTCTATTTCTTTTACTTTGTACTCAAAATTTTTGATTAAATGAAAGTGAATTTTCTTTTTGTCCATACATTTGAGCATTTTTCATGCTTCGAATGCAGTCTTCCATCAACGCTGATCCACTACCTCATGGGGTTCTCCTACTTGAGGAAGAAAGTCCATCATCTGAAGAAGAAGTTAATGAAGATGGAGGATGACCTTCAAGCTTCGCGGAAGAATGCTTTAGAGGCGACTAATGAGGTCACTCACCTTCGAAACTTGTACATGAAGGACTCCATGAGTTTTAGCATTTGAAAGGAGAGTTTTGAGAGGAAGCTGGTCGAACTCCAGAAGAATGCAAGCAGCAAATCCTGGGTGCTGACGGTGAAGATCGGCTCCCTCGAGACTCAACTCAAGACGACGAAGGAGAAGATTCAACTTCTGGAGGGGAGTTGACCGTAGTCCTCTGACAAGATGCGATTCGAGTGGGACTAGTCAATGAGGTTCTCCACACTTCAAAAGCAGCTACATGATGCTGAGCTCATATATTATTATCGTCCATAATATTTCAAGCATCACCTAGCTCTGATACCAAATTGTAGACCCATGATATCACTCAAATGCCAATCATCCTTGACATCACAAGCATCCTGATACGATGTTGCGGAAGCTCCTAATCTTTTGCACAGACTTGAATGAACCTATGACATTCTCTATAGGCGGCACACCACCGATCCTCCACCTGGATCTATGATGGGGCACCTCCCTCCTTGGGCTAGAGGGAGATTCCTCCCTTCTTTAGGGCTTCTTCAAGAATCCTAGGACGGCAACTCTAGAGAGAAGAGAAGAAGAGAGTTGAGGGAGAAAAGGTCTGTATTGATTCCAATCTTTTTAAAATCTTAATACAACCTATGTATTTATACATATCCATTAAGCTCGACCAAAAAACTTTCCAACTAACCCAATACATGAAAGCACTCATCGAGCCCATGTACACCGATGTCTCCAATGCTCTCATCCTCTAGATCTAGATCCGACCCATACATGAATTAGCCTCCTTAAGACCTCTCAAACCAGGCCTTAAGACCCTTAAGATAATCCCAGACCCTAGCCCAAAATAGACCCTCACATAACTCTGCCCACGCATTGAGCCGACTCAGTCTCAGCATTGAGCAGCTAAGTCCACTAGATCGACTCAGTATGAAACTGAGCCAGCCCAGTCCTGTGCCATGACAGCAGTCCTGATTGCACAGCACTCTATTTTGCCTATGCTCTGAGACTTAGCCGACTCAGTTTTGGACTGAGCTAGCTAACCTATAGAAAATCTCCTTTCTATAGTCTTGATTTCTTGACTTTGATTTCTTGCTTCATCTCATGTCCCAGATCTTCGAAGCACCAACCAAGCCCTTGGAATCTCTAGAGCCAGCACCCTAGCTCTTCCAATGGCCTCCTAAGGCTTGGGGGCACCATAAATCCTCACAATCTCCATCTTGGTGCTCCAAGCCTTGGCAAACCCCTCAGTAATGACCTCTTGCATAATTCCGCTATCCTTATGTACTTGACAGCCCCTTGTGCAATCATCACCTCCACCAATGCTCTTCAATTATTGTGCACTCTTGAGGCCTTTGGGATGACCGCCTCCACCACTGAAGACCTGTGCTTGCACCTCTGCACCATCCTAAAATTGTAGGATCCCTTCTGCTTAGCAGCTGCATCACTTTTCTTGGACTTTCTTGGAGAACCTACAGCATTTCTACACTAGCAAATGCTGTACCACCTGACACGATCTCCTCAGAGCTACGTCTGTCCATCTGCATATGCCGCTCCATCTGGAACTGTGCATCACCGACGCTATGAACTCATGCCAAATTTTTTCTCCACTTGTGAAGTGACCACTACAAAGCTCCACCTATATCTGAAGTCCACCTGATACTGTAGAAGTCGACTCTATCATCGAGTCCCTCAAGGCCAATCACTCAATGCTGCACTACTGAGCCAGCCGCTACACCTCGAACACCATCATTGCCTCATCAAACTCTCCACGCTCTGCAGACCCCTTTGAAGCTGTCCCGAATACTTTCGCAACCCGTGGGCACCTTTGAAACTCAAGAGCTCATCCAACTCTTCTGAAATCAGCGACTGAACCCTAGAGAATTCTACCTTAGACCTTCTCTTCTACCCCTACATCAGCCATCGCTTTAGTTGTGCTCGAAGAACCATCCTCCACTTGAACCGCGACTCTTCCTAGTGCTCCTGCAGAATAAATCTGATCCATGATACTTCCGACTGTTAGAGACCTCCTGGCACTCCCTGAGACCCCCTGGCTCTCCGTGAGACATACACCTGATCTCCCTGAGATACCATTGATACTCTCTGCTAAGATACACTCCTCGACTGCTGCACCGTCGAGCCTCTCCCAGCCCCTGTGCCTTCAGAAAAATGCTCCTGCAGCATTCTAGTACTCCCTAACTCATCTCTATGCCGCTCTATAGCCACCCAATCCTAACTTGCTGGACCTCCATGGATCATCCATCTCCATCACTCCCAAAGCTTTGTAAATCCATGCTCTGGTTGAATTGCTGAATACATCTCTAACTACTTTTCCACCTTCCAGACACCGAAGGACGTATAGTTGCTTCTTCAACCTTCCTTCGATCATTATCCCTTGAAAAACCTCTCTTCAAAAGCCCTACACTACCCATCTTCCTAGAGAACCTTGATGCTCTCTGTTGAGATACCTCCCTCGGCTGCTGCATCATTGAGCCTCTGTTAGCCCTACATCTCCAAGAAAATGCTACTACAGCACTCCAGTGCTCCCTGCCTGTCACATAACCATCATACACCTTAGCCTTTCCATCAAGATCGATCAGCAAATCTGCACCAAATTCTTTCACCCCAAGAAAATCCCTTTCCATTAATCCTCTCAACCTTCACCTTCAACCTGCTGCTCCCGATTGGCCAAAACACAGCAATAACAAAGATAGATTTGAGACATATAGTGAAATCCTTGTGTAGATTTTTGATTTTATCTTGTACGACTTCTCCTTTCCTTCCATGCACCATCAGGCTCTGAAAGCTGGCTCTAATACCATATTATCATCTACAACATTCCAGGCATCACCTAGCTCTGATACCAAATTGTAGACCCATGATATTGCTGGAATGCTAATCATCCTTGATATCACAAGCACCTCGATACTATATTGTGGAAGCTCTTGATCTTTAGTACGGACCTAAAGAAACCTATGACATTCTCTATAGATAGCACACCACCGATCCTCCACCTGGATCTGTGATGGGGCACCTCCCTCCTTGGGCTTGAGGGAGACTTCCCCCTTCTCTAGGGCTTCTTCAAGAACCCTAAGGTGGCAACTCTAGAGAGAAGAGAAGAAGAGAGTTGAGGGACAAAAGGTCTGTATTCATTCCAACCTTTTTAAAATCTTAATACAACCTATGTATTTATACATAACCATTAGGCCCGACCAAAAAACTACCCGTCTAACCCAATACATGAAAGCACTCACCAAGTCCATGTACACACATGTCTTCCATGCTCTCATCCTCTAGATCTAGATCCAACTCATACATGAATTAGCCCCCTTAAGATCTCTCAAACTAAGCCTTAAGACCCCTAGGATCATCCCAGACCCTAGCCCAAAATAGACCCTCGCGTAACTCTGCACTGAGCTGGCTTAGTCTCAGCACTGAGCCAGCTATGTTCAACTCGGTCAACTCATTATGAAACTGAGCCGACCTAGTCCTGGGCCATGCCAGTAGTCCCGAATGTGCAACTCTCTATTTTGCCTATGCTTTGAGACTTAGCTGACCCAGTTTTGGACTGAGCCGGCTAACCTGTAGAAATTTTTTTTTCTACAGTCTTGATTCTCTAACTTTGGTTCCTTGCTTCACCTTGTATTTTAGGTCTCCGAAGCACCAACCAAGCCCCTAAAATCTTCGAAGCCAACACCCTGACTCCTCCTGTGGCCTCCTAAGGCTTGGGAGCACCAAAAATCCTCATATATATGAGACTTACCGATTTGGCTGGAGTGATAAGATGTCCAAGCTAGAGCAAAAGCTTCATATCTTTAACAATGAAGTAGCCTGGCTCTAGCGGAAACTTGATGATGGCTTCTGAACTGATACAAGTAGGAAGGCCGAGGAGGTCGCCTCCTTAAAGAGGACCATTAGTGAACTATGGGAGTCGATCGGTGTAGAAAATAATGAGGTGCAGCGGTTGAAGCTCGAGCTGACTTATGAGCGTCAGGCTACCAAGGATGCAGAGATTGAGTTCGAGGTCTTGAGGAGAAGACTGCAAGAGTCAAAGGAGAACTACCATCGAGCCAATAGGATGTTCCACGATAGCATGATGAGGTGGAGGGAGCTCGAGGAGGAGATCGATCATTTAAAGAAATCTTTGGTAATGACCACCAGTCCGAAGTCTGAGGAGTCTGGCCCTTCTTATGATTTCGGTGGCCTTTCTCTTTCTCTCTTTTTTTTGGTGTAATTGATCTTGTCGACCTATGTTTTGCATGTAATAAATATATTTTTGTGATGAAATGGTACCTTTTTTGTTATTTTTGTTTCGCAAGAATTTGAAGCTTGCTTGTGGCTTTACTTTCTTCACTTTATTTTTCATTGCGTTGTCTTCTAATGAGATGCTTGTTGTGGATGCCGAGCTGAGGTTTCTTCTACGAACCAAGATAGGGTTCCACTTTTCGTATTTGACATAGTTAGATTGTCGTAGAAATAACACGTGTAAGGATTGTTGGCAGGACTTCTCCTTTTCTCTTGTCTTTGGTCAATGAGGTCTTGACTTTTGCTTATGTTAGGATGATGTTTTACTTCTATTCCTAATGTGGCTTTTGAGGGCACATTAGGGTCATTGGTAGGGCCTCTCCCCTCATCTCATCTTAGTTTAATGAGGCCTTTGACTTTGCTTATGTTAGGATGAGGTTTTCCTCCTGTTCCTATCATGGCTTGTGGGGGCACATTTGGGCCATTGATAGGACCTCTCTCCCCATCCCATCCTAAATCAATGAGGCCTTTGACTTTGCTCATGTTAGGATGAGGTCTTCCTGTTCCTAATATGGCTGTAGGGGCACATTAGGGCAGTTGTCAAGGCCTCTCCCCTCCTCTCATCTTAAGTTAACAAGGCCTTCGACTTTGCTCATGCTAGGATGAGATTCTCCTTCTATTCCTAACATAATTGTAGGGACATATTAGGACCGTTGTCAGGGCCTCTCTCCTCATCTCATCTTAAGTTATCAAGGTCCTCGACTTTGCTCATATTAGGATGGGGTCCTCCTCCTGTTCCTAATATGGTTGTAGGGGCACATTAGTGCTATTGTCAGGGCTTCTCTCCTCCTCTCATCTTAAGTTAACGAGGCCTTCGACTTTGCTCATGTTAGGATAAGGTCCTCCTCCTATTCCTAAAATGGATGCGCTTGTCGTATGGTCAAGTTCGAGCTGTAACTCTCCATTATTATAGATGTACAATAAAAATTAGGATGTTAATGTAGGGGAATTTCATTGCAACCAAATCATTGGTAATGCATCCGTAGGTTTTATGAATTCCATGGTCGGGATAGATCTACTCCTCCCAGCTCCTTCAAATATTATGTCCCTGGTCGAATGATTTTTTTGACTTTGTAAGGACCTTTCGTGTTTAGGGTGAGCTTCCCTTGATTTTGAGTTTGTAAAATGGCTGCTCGTCAAAGTACCAAGTCTCCCACTTTGAATATTTTGTCTTTGACTCTAGAGTTATAGTAGCGGGCCACTCTTCATCTATAAGCTATCATCCGAACTTAGGCTTCTTCTCATTTTTCCTCCAATAGATCGAGGTTAGCCCTGAGGTCCTATGAGTCATGCTACTCATTGAATGCCATGACTCGTGCTGATGGAAGTTTGAGTTCTATTGGGATGACCGCTTCTGTTCCAAAAACTAAGGCAAATGAAGTCTCCCCAGTTGGCAATCTTTGGATAGTTCGGTATGCCTAGAGCATGTGATAGAGTTCATCCACCCAGGTTCCCTTTGCTCTTTCAAGTCTTACTTTGATACCTTACAGTAGGGTTCTATTTGTTACGTCGGCTTCACCATTTGCTTGTGGATGGACAACTAATGTAAAATGGTGAGAGATGTTCAAATCTTCAAAAAATTCGACGAATCTTGGTCTGACAAATTATCGCCCATTATTTGTTATGAGGGTTCGAGGCAAGCCAAATCGCAAACGATCGACTTCCAGACGAAGCCTTGCACTTTTGCTTCAGTGATTTTTGCTAGAGGTTCAGCCTCGACCCACTTTGTGAAATAGTCTATTGCCACCAAGAAGAACTTATGCTATCTAGATGCCATGAGAAAAGGTTTGAGTATGTCCATCCTCCATGAGCAAACGGCCATAGGGTGCTCATGGGTGTAAGTTCGGAAGCCGACTGTCTTTGAATATTTGTATTTCTCTGACAGCGATCACATTTCTTGACATACTTTATAGAATCATGGTACAAGATCGGCCAATAGTAACCCTACCGAAGTAGTCTGTGCGATAAGAATCTGCCCCCCACATGACTTTCGTAGATTCCTTCATGCACATACCACAAGGCAAAGTCAGCTTAGGAAGGCCTGAGACATCTCAAGAGTGGTAGGGAATATGACCTTTTATACAGCTTGCCTTCATACAGAACATACTAAGAGGCTTGATTTTTGAGTTTTCAAGCTTCTTTTAGGTCATAAGGAAGAACTCCATCCCTGAGATTAGCAATCATTGGGTCAATCCAACATGGCTCATGATCAACTTGCATCATAGACTGTCACTCTTTCGAACTTGGGTATTTTAGAATCTCAAAAAATACTTCCTTGGGTAGTTCGGTTGGTGCTAAGATGTCCAATTTAGAGAGAAGGTCTGCTCTTGTATTTTCTGTCCTTGAAATCTATTGGAAGCTAAAATTATTGAAGGATGGGATTAAGTTCTTCACCTTTTTAAGATATTTTATCATGCTTTCCTCCCAGGCTTCATAACCATCACTAACCTGTCCAACCACTAATTGAAAATCACTATAGACTTGGAGCCGATCTGCTTTCAACTCTTTAGCTATCTTTAACCCTGCGATCAGAGCTTCATATTTAGCTCCATTATTAGTTGCAAGAAATTCAAAGCGCAAAGCATATTCAATGATGACTCTCTCTGGGTTAACCAAGATCAGCCCTGCGCATGCACTAAAAGCATTGGATGAGCCATCCACATATAGGGCCCAAAAATTTTTAGGAAGGTTGGCTCTCTCTTCAGGGGAGCCTGGCTGTAAACATTGAATACTGATTTCATTCTGTTCAAGCTCAGCTTCATCTAGAATGGTGCATTCCACTATAAAATCTACTAATATCTAAACTTTGATTGATGGCCAAGACTGAAAGTTGATATCAAATTTTGTAAGTTCGATTGCCCATTTTGTGATTCCTCCGGAGGCATCCGTTCGATGAAGGACTACTTTAATTGGTTGATTAGTGAGGAGAGTTACGGTATACTCCTAGAAATAAGGTCGGAGCCTCCAGGCTGCAATCAGTAGAGCATAAGTTAGTTTTTCTAACTTAGTATACCTAGTCTCGGCGTTCCTGATGACCCAACTTATGTAGTAGATCGATCGTTGTACTTTCGCATCTTCTTTGACTAGGACTACCGTAAGGGCCACTGGGGAGACTGTCAGGTACAAAAATAATTCCTCTCTGAGTTCGAGCTTTGCTAATAGGGAAGGTGAGCAGAGGTAGTCATTGAGCTTTTTAAAGGCTTGTTGACATTTGGTGGTCCAGCAGAAGTTTTTTGGCTATTTTAGGACCTGAAAGAAGGGCATGTATCGCTCGACCAACCTCGAGATGAAGCAATTTAGAGCTGCCACCTTTGTAATTAGGCATTGAACTTCTTTGATTGATTTTGGAGCAGTCATCTCTTGAATGGCCCAAATCTTTTTCGAATTTGATTCAATTCTGCGCCTCGACACCATGAATCCCAAGAACTTTCCCGAAGCTATGCCGAAGGTGCACTTGGTTCGATTCAGCTTCATCTTATACCTCCTAAGGGTGCTAAAGGTCTCTTCAAGAATGGCAATGTAATTTATTGAAGCTCGGCTCTTGACATGCATGTTGTCTACATATACCTCCATGTTGCGGTCGTTCTGCTTCATGAAGATTTTTTTGATCAGAGGCTGGTATGTTGCTTCTACATTTTTGAATCAAAAAGACATAACCCTATAATAGTAAAGACCATGATTTGTTATAAAAGTGGTTTTCTCCTCATCTTTTAGTGCCATCTAGATTTGATTATAGCTAGAGAAGGCATCCATAAAAGAGAGGAGCTCGTCACTCAAGGTTGCATCCACCAGCTGATCTATTCTAGGCAAGGGGTAGCTATCTTTTGGGCAAGCTTTGCTCAACTTTTTGAAGTCAATGCACATTCTCCACTTGCCATTTTTCTTTTTAACGAGCAGGACATTGGAAACCCAGTTCAGTTGTTGACTTCTTGGATGAATTCAGTCTTGAGGAGCTTGTCAACTTCCTCTGCAATTGCTTCTACCTCTCTAGAGCATGGCTGTGCATCTTCTCTTTCACTGGCCGATGTTTAGGATCAATAGCCAAATGATGTTCCATGACCTCCGCATCTATTTCGGGCCTATCGTCGGGGACCCAAGCAAAAATATTCGCATTCCTCCATAGAAATTCGATAAGCTGCTCTCATATTTCATCTGCTAGATTGGAGCCGATCTACATCATGTGCTCCGCATTCTCGTCATTCAGTGGGATAGAAATAAGGTCTTCCAAAGGCTCATCCTGCTCTTTCATTAGATCATCATGGATATCCAACCCATCAACTGGACAAGGATCTAGTCGCTCACCCCTCTGCAAGGCAATTGAATAGCAATGCCTCGCTAGGGCTTGATCTCCTCTGACTTCTCCAATCCCATAGCTTATTGGAAACTTCATTTTCAAGTAATATGTCAACACTATTGTCCGAACTGCGTTTAGGCGAGGTCGGCCGAGGATTGTGTTGTAAGCGAATGGTGCTTTTACTATCAAAAAATTCACTCATGTCCTGGACCATCTTGGACATTACCCTGTAGCCACAACCAAAGTTACTATACCTTCACTGGCACTGCATCACCAGTAAAGCCTACCAATGAGGAGTTTATTGGTTCAAGTTGACTGTTAGGTATAGACATTTTGGAGAAAGCATCAAAAAATAAAACATTGATCGAACTTTTATTATGAACAAGGACACGGCGTACATCATAGTCTATAATATTTAAAGCAATTACAACAACGTCGTTATGTAGGCACTGAACTCCCTATACATCTGCTTTAATGAAGGCTATGGGTTCTTTAGTCTTCTATCTCTTTACTGATCCTTCAGATCCGCTAGCCTTCTCTTGCCGAAGTCCTTCAGAGATAGTATTGATGATGTCGAGAGGTGGCCGATCTTCCTATTGCTCCTCCCTCCTTGGCGGTTCTAGCTGCAGCAGTGCCCTTGGTCGATCCTCTCTCCCTTCGGGCTGACATTGCAGAAATCGACCAGGCCAACCTCGCCTGATGAGCTCCTTGATCTTGTCTTTGAGCAGAATACATTCTTCTATATTATGACCATGGTCATGATGATAGAGATAGTACATGTTAGGATTGCACTTGTCAGGATGAGTGCGCATCCTCTTTGATCTTGATAGTTGCTCCTTGATCTCCATCAGTACTTATATTTTCGGAGCATTGAGTGGGACATAGTTGTGGAATCTTCTAGGGGGAACCTCTTCACGTTCTTCTGTTAGAGCTTCTTTGATGACAAGCTCGAGGAGGAGTTTGGGCTCGCTTATGCTCGGGAGGAGTTTGGGAGTGTGGTCAAACTTCATTCAACTTTTCTTCAACTATGGGCTTGCTAGATTCATCCGCCTGCTGCTCTCCTACGACTTCCTCATCCTTCAACTCGGGCATATCCTTCTGCTCGAGCTAATAGATCAGCAAAATCACAATGGTACTTCTTCTTTAGGGAGAACAACAGATCATTATTTTGAAGGCTGTCCTTCAGCATGGCCATGGCAATGGATTGGTCTAGATTTTGAATCTTAAGGGCAGCAGCATTGAAGCAGTTGGCATAAGTCCGAATGGATTCTTTCTCTTTCTATTTGATGTTGATGAGAGGGTCCGAACCTTGCCTGGGATGTGAGCTACTGACGAAATGAGCCGTAAACTAATGGCTTATCTGGTCGAAGGAAAAGATCATACCCAACTTCAGTATCGAGTATCAGTTTCTTACTGCTTCATTCAGAGTAGATGAAAAGGCTCGGCATAAGATGGCATCTGATGCACCATGGAGCAGCATCATGGTTTGGAAGGCCTTCAGATGGTCGATCAGATCAGTGGTCCCATCGTAGCTCTCGAATTGAGGGAGCTTGAAGTTCGACGAGATCGATTCCTGCATGATTTGATGAGAGAAAGGAGGGTCGGTGCAGATATCATTACTGTAAGAGAAAGGAGCATGGTGGAGTTCCTTAATCCGTCGATTTATTTCTCACAGCTTTTGGTTCAGGAGATCTTTGTGGTCGTGGATCTCCAATATTTTCTGGTTGAACGGGGGCAGAGTCCCTCCAGGGGTAGAGTCATGGTTAGAACAGGGGCTCCCTACCCTCTGCTTTTCTTTCTCGGAGGTGATCGACTGACTCACCCAAGTCGGACATCCCTAGACTAGGTCCTGGGGTTTCGAAGAAGCCTACTCTAGTTGAGCCGATAGTAGAGGTCGCTGTTGCTGCCTGGCTTGCACTGCTTCAGTGAAGCCTCTAACCTACTGAACCAGTAGGTTAAATTGCTCTGCATCCATCATTGCCATCGGTGGAACTTGAGACATCGGGGTTGAGATGAGGGTGGGCAAATTTGGATGAGATCTGGCCATAGAGGCAGTTGATCGTTGGGTGGAAGCCTTTCTAGCAGGCATCCTCATGAGATCGACTGGAGAAGAACTTTGAGGGGGCAGGAGAGAGATCTCTACTGAGCACTCCTTTAAGAATAAGAGAATCTTAAGAGAAATAGGACCCTTCCTCTAGCGCCAATTCCATTGGTGCAAAATCTGATTGTCATCAGAATTGAGGCTGGAGTCGAAGAAGATGTGGTCACCATCAGTGACCTGCAAAATAAGTCGCGTCTGGAATCGAGAGTGGTGGCTCCGACAAGATCCTCCAACAAGATCTCCAACAAGCCTCTAACCTACTGAACCAGTAGGTTAAATTGCTCTGCATCCATCATTGCCATCGGTGGAACTTGAGACATCGGGGTTGAGATGAGGGTGGACAAATCTAGATGAGATCTGGCCATAGAGGTAGTTGATCGTTGGGTGGAAGCCTTTCTAGCAGGCATCCTCATGAGATCGACTGGAGAAGAAGAACTTTGAGGGGGCAGGAGAGAGATCTCTACTGAGCACTCCTTTAAGAATAAGAGAATCTTAAGAGAAATAGGACCCTTCCTCTAGCGCCAATTCCATTGGTGCAAAATCTGATTGTCATCGTAATTGAGGCTGGAGTCGAAGAAGATGTGGTCACCATCAGTGACCTGCAAAATAAGTCGCGTCTGGAATCGAGAGTGGTGGCTCCGACAAGATCCTCCAACAGTCAAGTCAGCTCTTTCGACCAATAGAAATGGAGTGCTCAGAGAGATTTTAATAGAGTTTTAAGAAGGGAAGGAGAGCTTAGAGCCTCAAAAAGAAAGCATATCTGGAGGATCTCTTATATAGGTGGAGCCTGAAACAAACTGATAGTGACCATCATAACTACCCGATAGTGGGCCATTTAGAGCCACGTGGAGTATGTTTCGGAGGATGGTGTCTATTGTCATGACATGCCAGTCTGTTGGAATTTAATAGTTAAAGTTCGGAGGAGGTAGGTGCTGGTGGCGAAGAGCTTCAAGTTTCATCAACTCTAGAGAAGTTTGGACTTCTTCAGGATTGCCTGTGTGTAAGTGGGTTTATGCCATGTAGATTGCTGGATCCGCGTAGGCATGGAGGCTCTTCTAGGCGACTGCATGGAGTTTGAAAGTTCGCTAGATTAATCCTGAAAGAAGTTCACTGGAGGAATTTGGAAGAAGGTCTGTTGGATGGATTCAGAAGGAGTTCGATTGACAAAAAAATCTGGCTGAGGATGAAGTCCAAAAGGAGTCTAACTGATGGAGGAGTCTGGCTAAAGGGAAAGTTCGAAAGACTCGCAATCGACAAAGGTCGACTTGAGGAATATCGAAAGGAGCCTGCCTAGGATAGAGAAGTCCGTTTGAAGGAAAAGTTCGAAGGACTTGCGATCGGACAAGGTTAGCTGCCTAGGGTGGAGGAGCTTGGCCACCCCCGCCATTCAAGCTCATCAGGGCGAGGTCCAGAAGGATCTTGCAAATTCGATCGAGGGTCCATCTTGGTCGTCGCTGTCAGATGGAATCATTCAATAATTAGATATCCAGCAGAAGTTCGACAGGAGCAGGTTCGCCCCCAACAGGTTGTCTATATTCATATCTTTCTCTAGCACTTGAGTTCAAAGGTCCATATACATCGTTATGTATAAAACTTAGAACTTTACCAGCTCTTTTATCTTTTTCAGTAAAAGATGACTTTGTCATCTTCCTAAGTAGGCAAGACTAATGGGTTGTCAATGATTCACAATCATTAATATCGAGGTTTTCCTCTTAAGCTAATCTATTTATCCTGTTCTTGTTAACATGACCAAGCCAAAATGCCAAAGGTAGACATCCATGACATAATCTAACTTAGGGTGTTTAATAGATGTGTACATTACACTTAATAAGCTATGGTAATAAGTATATATGATTTGTTTGTTATCCATGCATTATTGTAACATCATTCATAATGATATCACAATAATTTTGATTTATAAATAAATGATGATCATCTTTGGTCAAAAGGCCAACAAGGATCTCATTCATCATAAATAATGGATAATTGTGACAGTCACTCTACATGACAATTTTTGAAAACAAGCTTGATAATTTCTAAAGATAAAACTGAAATAGAATTTCCAACCTAACATTTAGAAATTTCTCATTATTTTCAAACTTTCTACTTATCTAAAGTCCTTGCAATAAATTGCATAAGACTACCAATATCTAATACCCAAGAAGTAGAAATTCAAATAGAGAAATAATAGGATGTTATCATATAACATCCTTGATGAGCAAATTTTTGCTCCCTTCTCTTGTTCAGACTGTAGGGGTCAAAGGAAGAAAGATATTTAGAACAATAGTTCTTCATATGGCCCTGCTTCTGACAGTAGAAGCACTATGCTTGATTTAAGTTAACTTTAGATATTTTGTTTTGACTATGCTTGGTAGCCCCAGCACGAACTCTTTTCGTGCTGCTGAACTAAATTCAACTTTCGATACTGATTATCAAAGTTGGGTCTTATAAATACATCACTATCTGACAGTGATCAGAGCAATTAGGGTTTAGCCATAATTTGAAGAAAAGAGAATAATAACCTAATTTATATGAATTATTTTAAGCCTAGAGACTTGGACTTTAGTATAAAGGTTCTTTTACTATTTTGTATGAATTGGTAGCCTCTACCTTCAATTTGAGAAATTACTTTAATTTTCTAGTAGCTACTAGAATCCACATAGATTGCATGCGGGCTGGAGGAAAGCTCTAGCTAACCCATGTGCACCTATGGGTAGGTTCACAATCAACTATTTTTCTAAATAATTTCTAGTAATTTAGTTTTGCCCTAGACTCCTCTTCAGTAGGCATAAGGCACCTCCACTGAAAGTCCTAATTAGGTCCAACCATTAACAAGATAGATTTCGATGCAACAAATAAATGATGATCAGGCCTGAGGAAAGCTCTAGCTAACCTAATTGCCGTCTCAAGAGTGAAACCTAATCATCATGTGATAAATGATAATTCTAATATGTCGATGAACACCAGGCATGAGGTGCCTCCAATGTCCATCCAGACTATTAAACCAATTACCAGACATCTTAATGGGAGACTATGACTCAGTTATCTCCATAACTTAGTTATTTTAAGGACCTAATAATTAAGAGCATTTAAATTTATTGATGATTTAAGGATAGAGAAGACATGGACCAAATTACTTCCACTAACTTCACCAAGTCAAATCCTTTCGCTAACTTCTCAAGTCATTGATGAGGACTAGGATCAATTTTGGTCCATGGGTACCTAAATTAGTCGTACTAAATAAAATTAATCTCATCAATTTTCTATATGATATGGATTAGCACGAATCAACGAGCAACCTAATCAAGACCTAATTAACCACATTGGCCAAGTAAGTGAGATCGATGGGAGGGTCTGCCAAAGCTTGCCTTAGACACCATCAGAAATGGCTAGGTAAGCGGGATGCCAATTAAAAACCACCAGTTTGGAAATGCTAGACTTACATTAGATACCAATCAATTTGTCAGTTTTGATTTGGTTTGCCTAAAGACTCAGGCTCAACCACTAAGCCATGATGAGTACCCATTTGTTAGATGTATGGACTTTGATAAACTACGACAATTGAATTAATCTATAAAAAAGAAATGACCTAATCCTAATTAACTATTAATTAGGTTTGATCAATTTCTTAACTTAGTTCCTTTAATCTAACCCTAGATCTAACCTAGTTAATGACCTGATGAAAGCTAACCAATTACCCTTTGACCCATGATTTATGAAATTATCTTAGGATCTTCAAATCATAAACCTAGATCCTAAACAATCACTTAATTCTTAATTAAGTTCAAGGCTGATGGATTGGGGTTTGGTGCCTCAGAACTAGCTTTTGATTTTATCATTTAAAATATTTTCAAGTATATAAATAATTTACATTGAATCACATTCAAATCATGATTTTAGAATTGATTTGTTTCGAAGTTTAGATCATGTCCTAGGATTTTGAATCTAGGGTTTTGTAGAAAATAAGTTTGTAATTCAAATTTCAAAAAGTAAATATGTCATAAATATTCATTCTAGATTCAAAAAAAAAAAAAAAACTACACATCAAGCATATTTATAAAAGGAACTAGATCGAAACATTCACATATTATTCAGATCATATCTAAATAATCAAAATCAGATTATAAATTAATTAATATTATATTTAAAATCTTAAAATAAATTATAAATTATTTTAGATCTCATCTAACATATTTATGATTTAGGAAGCACATACTAGGACAATCTTTCTACTATAAGGGATAAATCATATAGCAGGACAATCTTATAATCAGTATATGCGACTCGAATATTATTTAAATCTAATCTAAATAATCTATAATAGATCAAATATATATTTAATTTTTAAATTTAAAATTAAAAAATTAAATTATAAAACTATTAAAATCATATTTAACATTTTCATGATTTAGATCTACAAATCAGCACATACTAGAATAACCATTTCATTGTAAGGAGTTAACCTTACAATAGGACAACCTTATGATTAGTATGTATGATCTTTAATCTTTATTTTTAGATTTATTTTAAAGTATGCATGATTATGTTAAAAAAGAACCTAGAGCTCTGATACCACTATTGAAAAACCATGGAGGGTTTCATACATGTATTTCAAAATTTTTTCACAATTAGATGCAGTGAAAGACGTAGATTAAACTGTTTAACCTATATATGCATGTGATCTAATTACTAAACCCTATATTTAGGACCTACGATATATCATGATGCATATATAAATCTAAAAATAAAAACATAGATTGATATTGATCATATCAATATCCTAGATCTAGAACACTTTTAGAAAATCCTAGATCACATCTAGGTCAGATAAGAAATTAGATCTCATACCATTTCGTGAGTTGAGAATACTACAGTTGATAATCAATATTGTCCTTGTTGCTTGGAGTTGTACAGCATGTCTAGCCTCTATAGGTTGTCCACATGAAGTTGCCACTCTGATTGGAGGTTCATCGAACGAAGATTCAGTCGAAGTGCTAGCTTCTCACGGATCCCTCCTAATGGTTAATCTGTAAAAAATTTTTAGATATCTTAGATCCTTTAAGAGATGAAGAATAAGGAGGATGAAGAAAAAAGACCAACTTTTGGATCTCCCAAAAAATAGAAAAGAAAAGGCTTGAAGAAAGACCTTTTAGAGAAGACTCATCTTCTCCTCAGGACATCAACCATTGATGTCCTAAATTCATCTTTTTTCTTGGACAAGAGGAGACGTTGTCCACTAGAAGTTTCCATGCTCCATGGCTCTCTCTCTCTCTCTAATTTTTTCATGAAAAATGTCATGAAAAGATGGAAAAGAAAAGATTCTCAAAGAAACCTTAATAGAAGATTTTCTTTTCTTCTTCTTCTCTCATCAGGACATGATCAAATCATTTCCAAAAGAAAGCCAACACCCCAATAACTTGGAGGACTAATCCTCTAATACCCTCTCTCCTTTCTTCTTTGTTTTTTAGCAAAAAGGCCTCTCAAATGATGGAGTAGAAAGATCTTAAAAAGAAACCCTAGAGAAGACAATCTTCTCTCTCTCTTTATCTCAACAAGACATGAACGCTTCATGTCCTAATGAAAACTTTTTATCCAAGAATATTGGTGTCTCATCCAGCATGCCCTCTCTCCCTCCTTTCTCTGATTTGTTCATGGAATTCCTAGGATTTCTTACACCCAAAACCTATCTCATAGAAGGCATCCTATAGGAATTAAACTCTAGGTCAAAAACCTAGTCAAAACCATTCAAAACAAGGAGGTTAAGGGGGCATCCAACCCTTGGATGCCTTCCCTTATTTTGCAGGCATGAGCTCCAGCAAATACATGCACAAAAAGAAGGAAAAAAGATGGGACAAAACAAGGAAGGTTTGGGAAAAAATTCTATAGAGAGAGGAGGAGAGTTTTGGATTCTTAAGACTCTATCAAATACAGTCCTTGGTCAAACCAATTACTAGTTTTGACCAATTCAAAACTATATTCCAAGTCAACCAGGTATGGGGTGCATGGGACTTCATATTGGGCATGGAAAAAATCATGTAAACATCTAGAAATAAAAAGTGGGGTATGGAAATCTTCGGCATAAGAGACTAGGAGGAGTCCTAGTCCAACTAGGACTCTCCTATTTAGACTAGATCAAATCTGATTTAAATCCTACTTAAACAAAAATTAATACAATCTAATTTAAGGTGATCCTAGTCCAACTAAAAGCCTAATTAAATCAAATCAAACCAAATTTAAATCTGATTTAAATCCTAACTCTATTAAGAATTAGGTGCACTTAAGTCATAGTCTAATAAGAAATTATTTCTCTTGGAATTGGCTTATCCAATAAATCAATTAGACTTAATCTAATTAAATCAAAATCAATTCTAATTGAATTTAATTTAATTAGACTTGATCTCAATCTAATTGCTCAATTAGATTGAGCTAATTAGCAATTAATTGCTAATCGATCCTACTATAATACATGCACTTGATCGATCATCAATCGCATTGATGATTCGATCACTAAATGATTTTCAATCATTGATCAACTATCCGATCAAGTAACAACCTTTTATGTGTGTAACCTCATAGGTTTGAACCTAAGCTGCTAGCATAGAACCAATTTCTATATCAATCAGAATGACCATCTAGCAATGGTACCCAACATTCAGATAGGTCGAATGCATGCATAGCAACATTCTTACAACCCTGGCCTATGGTTACTATATAATTTATTTCTTTAATCAATAATGCTCATGATGATTTTAAGTTTTCTATCAACACTTATACAAGTCATCTATATTATATTTCAAAATTTTGTAAATTCTGTGACTCCTCATGAGAATTACCTAGGCCTAGATTTTGCTAAATTGAAATACAAAATGATATTCGCATCCTAAAATTAATCAGGAATGGTCAATCCTATCTTGACTCATACACCAACTCTACAAGTACTTGACTGCACCTAAAAATCTTTCATTGTTATGTTAGAAATATATGTAGGTTGGCACTAAAGTATAGTGAGTTGCTTGTAAGTCACCATAGTGACCTTAGGTCGGAGGGACACTTACACCTATCGGCCTTAACTAGCTATGATAGTAGAGTATTACATTGGTCACGTTCAATATAGATGTACTCCTATATCTCACTTGCATGCCATACCAATGTCTCCACATCACTTGATTATGAGGATAACCAATGCATATGACATACAACGACCTACACTCGATAGGTTATCATTTTTATTAATAACTTATCATTTGGTCATGAATAATTTAAGAATCATCTGATAAATTCTTCTTTATCGATTGAGTATGGCTCTAAAGACTTCATCATAACTTAGTTCATTTAAGAAAGATGGAACTTTGATGATGAATAAGCCAAATAACTATTATTATTTGATAATTCATATGCTATTTTCAATCATCTACAACTTAGATGATCGACTTTAGAATACATTTTTTAATAGTGAAACCCTTACTGGACCTCTACAGGAATTCTAACATAAATCAAGGTTTAGCGATCCAGGTATGATTCTATACCCTATGTTTATATTATAAATGCATGTTATATGATTTGAATTTAAAAAGGTGGTCTTGGGTTAGGATTTGACTTTGGAATTTCTTTATGAAATGCTTTAAAATTCATGCTTCTACCCTGGTAATAAAATCCTACACTAATTAAGTTGCACTAGTTTTGATTTACTTAGATTCAAATAATAAGTTGGACCAAGTCAAAACTCGAAGTCCTAGTATGACTAGGATTTCTCCATCTTGCACCATCTTGCTTTCGACACCCTCCCAGGCCAATTTTCTTAGAATTTGTATGAGAAATTTTATTTCTAGAGAGTCTCCATGCCCCTTTTATGCTTCCTAGTCTTTTAAAAGAAAATTAATGATGGAATAGATCAAAATAAACAAGTTATTTTGACCTAGGACTCTATTGGATAAAGTTTCACACAAAAACTTTCCTTATTCTCTTGAGGTGCCAACCCATCTGATTTCTCTTTGATTTTTTTATGAAAAATAGAAGATATTTGTGCACATATTTCTTAAAGTCCAGGCAAAAATATAAGGAGGGGGCACCCAAGAGTTGGGCATCCCAAACCTTGCTCAATTTGGACATGCCTTTCTAGGTATTTGACCTAGATAAGGACTCTATCATAACTCTCTATTTAAAAGGATTTAGGGTCTAAAATTTCTATATGTTTTAGATCTGAGAGAGAGTTCTTGGGAATGATAAGCTTGGGTGCAAAGGGGTTTTGGGCATGGTGCTTTACAAAGACACAAGCTGTTGTGTCTAGGTGAGAGAAATGAAAGAGAGAAGAGAGGTCTTCTCTAGGGTTTCTCTTAGATCCTTTTCATAATCTTTTTGAGAGAAAAATTTGAAGAAAAAGAGTTCTTTTAGATCCTTCCATCTCTTCTTTGGTGCTTTGGAAGACCTAAGTTGATCAAAAAAAGAGTTTCTCCATCAACCATTAAAGAAGGATCAGCACAATAATAGCATATTGTGTTGATTTTCAGTTGTTGGACTTCGGATCAACGATCGAGTCTTCATGTGGACTTTCTATAGAGGTTGGATACATGTGTGGCTTACACTTAAGGAATCTTCAACTGAAGACAACAAAGAAGAAAGAAAAGCTAAAAGGGAAGTGGAACATCATGAAAATGATTAAAATGAAAGTTTCACTAAGGAATGGAGGTACACATATGTGCATCCTAAGGATCTAATCATTGGTGATCCATTCCATGGGGTAAGAACTTGTTGACCATTGAGAAATATTAATAATTATCTTAATTATCTAGCTTTTGTACCTTAAATTAAACCTAGGACCATAGAAGAACTAAAAATGATCCAAATAGGGTGATTGCAATGCAAGATAAATTAAACCAATTTGAAAGAAATAAAGTATTGACATTAATTGATACACCAATTGACCACCCAATAGTAAGAATTAAATGGGTATTTAGAAATAGGTTCAATGAAAATAGTATAATTATAAGAAGCAAAGCTAGATTATTTGCTAAAGAATATAATTAGGAAGAAGGTATTGATTTTAATAAAACTTATGCTCCTGTTGCTAGATTAGAAGCAATTAGACTATTACTTGCTTTTTTGCATGCTATATGAATTTTAAATTATATCAAATTGATGTTAAATGTACATTCTTAAATGAATTCATATCGGAGGAAGTTTATGTAGGATAACCTTTTGATTTTGAAAATCATAGTTTTCCTAATCATGTATTCAAATTGCATAAAGTCTTGTATAGTTTAAAGCAAATACCCCATGCTTGGTATGAAAGATAGAATAAGTTTTTACTTGAAAATGGTTTCACTAAAGGTAGTGTAGGTACAACCTTATTCTTAAAGAAAGAAATTGATGAATTGCTAATTGTACAAATCCATATAGACAATATTATATTTTGTGCTACTAACAAATCCCTTTATCAAGAATTATCTAAATTAATGTAGGGGGAGTTCAAGATGAGCATGATTGGAGAGAATAGAAACTACAAAACCTCTTGGTATAATTATGAGCCCTTCTTGCAAAGTTGACAAAGATAAGAATGCTAAGAGTATCGATCACCAACTCTATAGAGGTATTATTAGATCTTTATTTTATCTTATTGCTAGTAGACCTGATATAATGTTTAGTATATGTATGTGTGCTAGATATCAAGCACACCCTAAGGAATCACATCTTCTTGTTATTAAAAGAATTCTTAGATAATTAATGAGAATATGTAATATAGGCTTATGGTACTCTAGAGATTCTTCAACTGATTTGATTGCATACTTTGATGCTAATTTTGCTAAACATAAACTAGATAAAAAAAGCACTAGTGAAATATGCTAATTTTTAGATATAAACTTATTAGGGGTAAAATAGCCCCCGTCGAAGTCTGATCGGATGTCCGACCTTGGTACGGTGTTGTTTGAAGTAGTAATAGTTGAGTTCGAACTTGAGCTAAGCTACTTCTCCATCATAGTCTAGTTCTGAATGGTCGGCCTTCTGCCCTTGTACTTTGGATGATCTTCTTTGCACTAACCCTCTCAGCTCTCCCAATAACTGTAGTCCTGTTGGAAACGTGCAAAACTTCGACCAGATGAATTTGAGTAGTTAAAAAAGATGCCATTCAACTGATCCTGATCCCTGACTCAAGATTGACGGCAGGCCCTCCATCAAGTATCGAATCTCAGCACAGCCTGATCTTGTTTGGTGGCCGATCTTGAAGGTAGCCGAGTTTCTTCACTATAGATGATAGATCTCACCAATTTCATATTAGAAAACCTGGCTAGTGGACCTCCTTCCCAATCAAATTCCTCTCCAACTGAATTCTTCTTTAGCCAAGTTTCTTTACTCCACCTTAGGGATTGCAGATCTTGGTAGCTCTACACCAAGGACTTTGGATGGATGAATTCAAGTTAGTGAGAGGGCTTTGTCATCAACATAAGCCTGATCTTCCACCCAGAATAAGCAATGGTTGCTTGAGAAGTAATGAATCTCCATATTTGCCAATCAAGTCAATCTTGGACCTCTGCCATCTCGATCGAACTTCTTAAAGAAAGCTTGGCCACAATCCTCATTGAGGAACCTGTCGACCCTCTCTAACCTTTAGCTTCAATGTGCCCACACCCACTCTCGATTGACCTTGAAGGTGGCCAAGTTCCTAAAAGCTGTCAAAGATAGCACCAGTAGGAGCCAAACCCAGATCCAAGTTGTGAACTCACCATCATCAATGCAAAGGCCAACCTTCGAAGCTTGGTCAGTCTGACCTTCAATAAATAAAATTTAACCACCAGCAAGTCTTGACAAATGATAGTCTACTTTCTATAACAAACTCTATATGGCCTGAACAACCTTCTGACATTCTGTTATAGTTGTCAGCATCATTCTGTTATAGACTCTATCTATATAAGTGACCCTCTAGATATGTTATTCTATCTAAGCTCATCTTTCTGATCTAATTCCTTTTGAGTACTCCATTTTTGTTGGCCAGAGAACTTACTTGACCGTCGGAGGATCCTACTAGAGCCAATTCTAGTCAGGACTTTATCTTGCAAGTCTCGTCGGCGACCACATCTCCTCCAATTCTAGCAAATTCTGACATCCATCTATTTTCTACATCAACAAGATTGGTGCTATAGAAAGGGTCTCTAAGCTTTCGTTCATAAAGGAGTACCCAGTCGAGCTTATCTTCTTTGTTTCTTCTATTTTTTTCTACTAATCTTTTTTTGTTCTAGTAAGATGCCACCTAGGAAGGCTCCTTCCTGACGACCCACTGCCTCTATCACTAGATCTAATCTAAAACCAATAGATCCACCCATTCTGGCTTCCTTACCTGCACCTCAACCTTCACTAGCAATAGTGGTGGATTTGGAATAGTTCAACTTGTTGATGCAGTAGGTTAGGAGCCTTATAGAAGCAGTGTAGGATGCAGCAAGTACCGACACCAATACCTTTGAAAAATCCATTATCAGAGCACCGAGATATGGCACCGGGAAGAACCACCTAGATAAGTCAGTCGGTAACTCCTGAAAGAGAAAGCAGAGAGCAAGAGCCCCTATTCCAACCATGATTCTACTCCCGAAAGATCTTTGCCCTCCTTCAGTCAACCATGCTTTGAGATCCGTGATCAAAATGATATTCTTGATCAGAAGCTCCATGAGATAAATCGACGGATTAAGAAACTCCACCATGTGGCCCTTGCCCATAGTGATGACATCTGCATCAATCCATCCTTCACTATCTAGATCATGCAGGAGCCTATCCCGCCAAACTTTAAGCTTCCCCAGTTTGAGAGTTATGATGAAACTTTAGATCCAGTCAACCATCTTATAGCCTTCTAGATCATCATACTGCTCTATGGCGCACCTGATGCCATTTTGTGCTGAGCTTTTTTTTCTACTCTAAAGGAGAGAGCAAGGAATTGGTACTCAAGCCTCAAATTGGGTACTATCTAATCATTTGACAAAATAAGCTACTAGTTTGTGGCTTATTTCATCAGTAGTTAATGTCAGAGATGAGGTTTGGACTCCCTCATCAACATCAAGCACAAAGAAAGGGAGTCCATCCAAGCTTATGTTAGCCATTTTAATACTGCTACTTTGGAGGTCCAAAACTTGGACCAATTAGTTGCTATAGCTGCACTGAAGGATGGACTCAAGAAAAATGATCTCCTCTAATTCCTAGAGAAGAAGTACCTCCAAAAATTTGCCGACATGCTGGCCCGGACTGAGGTCTTTGCTCGAGTTGAGGAGGTCATTAAACTAAAAGATGAAGAGGATGTAGGTGAGTGGCAGGCAGGCGAATCTAGCAAACCCATGACTATTGAGAAGCTGAGTGAAGCTCAGTCACGTTCTAGAACTCCACCAGAATGCAGACGGACCTAAACTCTACCTTGAGCTTGTCACCCAAGAAGTTCTAATAGAAGGATGCGGTGGAACTCCCCTTCTAGAAGATTTCACAACTACTCCCCCCTTAATACTTCGAAGACCCAAGTGCTGAAGAAAATCAAGGAGCAGCTATCGAGGCTAGAGAAAATGTGATCTCATCCAGCCAAGTGCAACCCCAACAAGTACTATCTCTATCATCATGAGCATAGTGACGATACTGAAGAATGTATCCAGCTCTAAGTTGAGACGAGGAGCTGATCAGATGAGGCCAACTAAATCAATTTTTATGATGTCGACCAAAAAGAGGGAGGATCTACTGAGAGCATTGCCGTAACCATAGCCACCTCAGGGGAACGAACCATAAGGAGATTGGCCTCTGCTTGAGATCATCAACACCATTACTAGGAGATATCATCAATGGGACACTAGTAGATTAGTAGAGCCAACAAAAAAGTAGAGAATTAAGGAACCCATTTATTTCACTAAAGAAGACACATGAGGGGTTCAATTTCTACATAATGACGTAGTTGTAGTTGAAGGAAAAAACCTATTTTTCATGTCAGGTTCGTATAGATCTGATTAGATCAGGAGGGATGTATTAAAAAAAATTTTCTCTAAGATCCTAATCAGATCTAAGATTCCTTGGATCTAATCTTATTAATCTAATAATAAAAGTAAAAGTAAAGATAAAAATTAAATCTAATTTAATTATACCTTTATTTTGGATAATCCAATTATCCTGTGATGATCCTGATGCTTGCCTGAAGTTCTGGATGTAGCCACACAAGTGCCTAGCCTCTATCGGTACCCACTCGGGCAGGATCTGAAGATCTTCTCCTTCTCAATCAATCATCCAAAAATTAGATCTGGATCTGATCTTGAAGGTCTTCGAAACTGCTTTTGAAGAACAGCCATTGTCTCTTGTAGTAGTGCTACCTTCTTTCTTTTCTGGCGCCTTTCACTTGCTTGGATCCCACCTTCTTCATGCCCAAAGTCCCTTGGGCATGGAGAGGAGATAGAGAATTAGAGGATGGCATGGAGAAGGAGAGAGAGGGGTAATGTGGCATGGGCTAAAGATAGAATCCTTAAATTCTAGGCGCAGACAGGGTTTGCATAGACCCTACTGCACCATGCAGTGCCACATCATCCTAGCCAATCATGGCCCTTTGTGCAATCAAATCTAAATCTGATTGGTGGGATGACATCATCTGATCCAATCATATTAGAGTCCCTCAAACCTCTCCTTAGGTGGCGCCAAGACTGGGACAAACAAGTCTTCTTGGCGCCACCTAATTTATTTCCCTGAAGCAACTGGAGTCCCATCTGTATGGGACTCCATCTTCTATCCTCACGGGGCACATGCCTCCCTAGGCATGTGCCCCTTTCCTATCTACTTTTTAGCAAGGGGATAAGTTTCTAGGTTCTCTCCTATGGGTGCATGACATATGGGCGGATGTCTCAGTGTTCAGAGTCAATATTTGACCAATGTCCGAAGACAAGATTTAGCAGATGATGGAAAATGGCAGGTGTTGTCTCAAATTTATCTCATAAACTAAGACAATCCTTTTGTGGCTTGGATAAGCTCCAATCAGACAAAGTAAAGGTTTTTGAGTGAGCCCAAATACATTTGGCTCAGTCAAGACAAGCTTTAATGATAGGAGAACATTAGGCTCAATCGTGTGCTAGCACGATTTTCTTGAACCTAATTGAATCTTATTCAAATCAATTAAATTAGATTAATCCAGTTGATGATATCCAGATCCAAATCCTTATTTGTGTGATCCAGTTAGGTTCAGTTCCATATGATAATGGGATATGTCATGATCTCTATCATTGACATCATTGAAATACCTTCTAATGGATCAGAACTTTTTTGATTCAGATAACTAGTATGATCGATCATCCAAATCATTCTAATTGCTCCCAAAATCTACCAGTGACACCTAGAAGCATATGGTGGCAACCCATCAGAATTGAAAATGAACCTCTCAATGCAGTTACCTATGTGATTTAGTTTCTCTATCTTGAGCTCTGACCAGATTAGGGTTAAGGTGATCTCATCAAATCCTAATATCCATCGTATGAATTAATCATTTGATTCAAGTCCAATGTAAAATTCCTAATAGAAACTCTTTCTATTATTTCACTCTGCCATGGCCATGGGCTTATGGACTTGATTCTCATGATCATCATAGGGCTACTTTTTATCTACCGAGGTAGATAGATCCCATATTGGTATAATCCAATTCCTACAATGAGCATACTATAGCCAACATACACCTCAGGATTTTGAATGGCTAGGAGATCGAGTTATAGTGTAGTCAAACTATAACACCCTTAAGATGAACTACCGATGTACCTCAAGTCAAAGAACCAAACACACTACTATAGCTTCAAGCCAGTCATCAACGAGAAGGTAGACTTCCTCATGACTGCTCGAGGTGGTCATGCTCAGTGCCCTCGTTCTCTAACGAGTATCTGTACTCTCACTCTGATGTCTCTACATCATAGACTCAAGATTCATTTATCCAAAAGAAGCAATCATACACTAATCTTCTGGATCAATCATATCCTTATGATGATCCTACGGTCGGAAGCATTTTATGAGTTAATAATGAAAATTCATGTCTTAAATTTTCAACTCTTAAAAAAATGAACTATCATTACCATTAACTCAAGGGATGTATCACAGACACTTTCAAATATATATTATGATAGAAAATAATATATTTTTATTATTTATAGTTAAAATTATAATTTTATCCTTAAAAGTGTATTACAAGTATCATCTAATCTGACTTCTAGGGCACACATATCTAACAAACTCCCACTTGACCTAAAGTCAATTGGCTATAAATCTAAGTCCCATCTTCTTAAGATGGACTTTGATCTGCTGCTGGCCTAATGGCTTTGTATTTGGATCTGCCGCATTGTCTACAGAGTCAACTCTCTTGACCTCGACATAATCTTTCTCGAGGTAATCATGGTTGATGTGGTATCGCTGCTCGATGTGCTTAGATTTTTGGTGAGACCTTGGCTCCTTAGCAAGGGCTATGGTTTCATTATTATCACAGTACAGAGGAATAGCATCTGATGGCATCACTCCGATCTCTATGGTGAACTTCTTATATCAGAATGCCTTGTTTGCAGCTTCTGAAGTAGCGATGTACTCTACTTTCATGGTGGAATCTGCTATCACTGTTTGCTTGGAACTCTTCCAACTGATAGCACCAATATTGCACGTAAACAGACTTTTAGATGTCGACTTTCGATCATCTATATCGTACATAAAATTCGAGTCTGTATATCCATGGACTTGCAGTTTTCCATTACCAAAGACCAACATCATATCCTTAGTTTTTCTTAAGTACTTAAGGATACATTTCATGGAAGTCTAGTGTTCTTCACCTGGAATCGACTGATATCGGCTTGTGACACTCACAGCATGGGCTATATCAGGTCGTGTACATAACATGGCATACATGAGGCTCCCTATTGCTGAAGCATAAGGGATCTTGCTCATGCATTCAATCTCTTCAGGTGTGCTAGGGTACATTTTCATGGAGAGATGAATGCCATGTCTGAAGGGTACCAAATCCCTCTTGGAGTTTTCTATGCTAAACCTCTTTGCATTCCCTCTATGTACATCTTCTATGAAAGACCTAGCATCCTTCTCGGTCTATCTTTATAGACCTTAATTCCTAAAATGAAGGATGCTTCTTCTAGAACTTTCATGAAGAATTCTTTTGATAACCACATTTTAACTATGGTCAACATGGGAATATCATTGTCAATAAGGAGGATATCATCCACGTACAGTACGAGAAAGACAATAGCGCTCCCACTGATCCTTTTGAAAATACATGGTTCCTCCTCATTTTTGATGAAACCAAATAATTTGATCACATCATTAAAATGAGTATTCCAGCTCCGAGATGCTTGCTTAAGTCCATATATGGACCTTTACATCTTGCATACTTTGTGATCAGCATCACTGGATATGAAACCTAATGGCTGTTCCATATAGATATCTTCCTCAAGGTATCCATTTAACAATGCTATTTTCACATCCATTTGCCATATTTCATAACTAAAATAGGCTACAATACCAAGCAATATGCGGATGGACTTTAGCATAGCTATTGGTGAAAAAGTAACCTGATAGTCAATGCCTTTGCACTGACTATACTCTTTTGCCACTAATCTTGCTTTGAATGTCTCCACATTCCCATCTACACCAATCTTTCTCTTGTAGATCCATTTACACCCAATAGGTACATACCTTCTGGTGGATCTACCAAGATCCAAACTTGGTTTCAGTGCATTGAGTCAATTTCTAACTTCATTGCTTCTAACCATTTCTCGGAGTCGATATCTAATATCACCTCATCATAGATTTAGGATCATCACCATTAACCCAAGCCATCCTCCAGCCCATAGCATCCAATGCCTAATAGACATGGTTGCATCTTCCCAGTGCAATGGAACCACTATGACCAACCAAGAATAATCAACCTCGGAAAGGGCCCGCACATCTACAATGGTGGAAGACCTTAGATTTAATCTTTTCTTAGGAAGATTTGACTTAGATCTCTTTAAACTTGACTTGACATAGTCATAACCATTATGACTAACCTGCTGGCCCAATGGCTTTGTGAGTGGGTCTGCCGCATTATCTACGGAGTTGACTCTCTTGACCGCGATATAACCCTTCTTGAGGTAATCGCGGATGAGGCGGTATCGCCGCTCGATGTGCTAGATTTTTGATGAGACCTTAGCTCCTTAGCAAGGGCTATAGCACCATTATTGTCATAGTAGAGAGGAATGGCATCACTCCAATTTTTGCGATGAATTTTTTGTACCAGAATGCCTCTTTCGCAGCTTCTGACATAGCGATGTACACTGCTTCCATGGTGGAATCTGTTATCACTATCTACTTGAAACACTTCCAACTGACAACACCACCATTACATATAAATAGACTCCCAGATGTTGACTTTCGATCATCTATATCAGACATAAAATTCAAGTCTGTATACCCCTGGACTTGGAGTTCTCCATTATCAAAAACCAATAATATATCATTAGTTCTTCTCAAGTACTTAAGGATACATTTCATAGAAGTTCAGTATTCTTCATCTGGATTCGACTGATATCTGCTTGTGACACTCATAGCATGGGCTATATCAGGTCGTGTACATAACATGGCATACATGAGGCTCCCTATTACTGAAGCATAAGAAATCTTACTCATGCATTCTATCTCCTCAGGTGTGCTAGGGCACATCTTCATGGAGAGATGAATGCCATGTCTGAAGGGTACCAAACCCCTCTTGGAGTTTTCCTTACTAAATCTCTTTAGCACTTCCTCTATGTACATCTTTTGTGAAAGACCTAGCATCCTTCTCGATCTATCTTTATAGACCTTAATTTCTAGAATGAATGATGCTTCTTCTAGATCTTTTATGGAGAATTCTTTTGATAACTACATTTTAACTGTGGTCAACATGAAAATATCATTTCCAATAAGGAGGATATCATCCATGTACAGTACGAGGAAGGCAATAACGCTACCACTGATCCTTTTCAAAATATTTGGTTCCTCCTCATTTTTGATAAAATCAAATAATTTGATCACATCATTAAAATGAGTATTCCAGCTCTGAGATGCTTGCTTAAGTCCATATATGGACCTTTGCAGCTTACATACTTTGTGATCAACATCACTGAATGTAAAACCTAGTGGCTATTCCATATAGATATCTTCCTCAAGGTATCCATTTAAGAATGCCATTTTTATATCTATTTGCCATATTTCATAATCAAAATAGGCTGCAATAGCAAGCAATGTGCGGATGGACTTTAGCATAGCTATTGACGAAAAGATATCCTGATAGTCAATGCCTTCATGCTGACTATATCCTTTTGCCATAATTCTAGCTTTGAATGTCTCCACATTCCCATCTGCACCAATCTTTCTCTTATAGATCCATTTACACCCAATAGGTACTATACCTTCTGGTGGATCTACCAAGGTCCAGACTTGGTTTGAGTGCATCGAGTCAATTTCTGACTTCATTGCCTCTAACCATTTCTCAGAGTTGATATCTGATATCGCCTCATCATAGGTTTTGGGATCATCACCATGAACCTCATTACCTACGAGGAACATTTTCTTTACTTTCTCTGAAATAGTACCTAACTACCTCTCAGGGGAATAGAAAATCCTTTCCAATCTACGAGGTTGAGGAGGTAGTGATTGTATTGGCTTAACCTGATTTGGTTCTATTGGATCCTTAGCTCGTTGCTCTTGTCAAACTTTCTCCTCGAGCTTGATCTGCTTTCCAATGTCACTATTTTGAATAAATTATTTTTCAAGAAAGATGGTATGCTGACTCACAATCACATTGTGGTCTTCTAGAATGTAGAAATAATATCCTAATAACTCTTTAGGATATCCTATAAATCGAGTTCTAAAGGATCTATACTCTAACTTGTCCACTTGTTATCTTTTGACATGAAATGGACAACTCCAAATTCTGAGATGACTCAGACTTGGTTTCTTATCATGCCATATCCCATACGGTGTGGTAGGAACGGTTTTAAACGGACCCCTATTCAGTATATATAGCAGTTAACAGACTATATCTTCAAAGAAAATTAGGAAGGTCTGTGAGCTCATCATGGATCGGACCATATCTAATAGGGTCCAGTTCCTCCATTCTAAAATCCCATTGAGTCCATTGAGAGACTATGCCATTTTACTTAAGATAGCCTAAAAATTTTTGACTAAGGATTCACCTCCTCGATCTGATCAAAGAATCTTAATGGATTTTTGAATTTGCTTTTCTACTTCATATCTAAATTTTTTGAACTTTTCAAAAGCTTCAGACTTGTGTCTTATAAGATACACGTACCTATATTGAGATAAATCATCGATAAAGATTATGAAGTAGACAAAGTTGCCTCTAGCCAATACATTAAATGGGCCGCACACATCAATATGTACTAGGGCAAGTAGATTCATGGCCCTTTCCCCATGTCCTACAAAAGGGAGCTTAGTCATTTTGCCATGAAGACATGATTTATAAATTGGATATGACTCAAAAGTCAACAGACTCAATAGCCTGATTTTCTCCAATTTGTTAGCCCTATCTTCTGCCATATGACCTAGCCTTAGGTGCCTAGATATCTATCGTTTGGACTATCCCTAGGTTGTTTTGATCTTATGGCATTCATATTTTGGTCGATATTAAAGATAGATACATCAATATATAACTGATAGAGATCATTAATGAGGAAACCATTGTAATTTTATTTCTTTCATAAAGAATATTACAATGATCCTTAAGAAAACTAATTACATAGCCTTCTTATGCTAAACATGAAACAGAAATCAAATTTCTACTTGCAGTAGGCACATAGTAACAATCCCTAAGTACTAAATCTAAGCCAGGTGGTAGTCGAAGAGAATAGGTTCCCATGATCATAGCAGCAACTCTTATTCCATTTTCGATGCGTAGGATAATTTTACCATCCCTCAGCCTCTTGCTATCCTTAGGATCCTGTATGAAAGTGCATAATTAAGCACTAGAACCAGAGTCAAGCACCCAACTAGATGCAGAAAAAATTGTAAGGTTAGATTCAATAACGAGCATACCTCCAGAAGGACCTATCTCCTTCTTATTCTTCAGGGTGGCTAAGTATATAGGGCAGTTCCACTTTCAGTGGCCGTCTGTGTTACAATAAAAATACTTTCCTTTATCAGCAGCCTTCTTCTTCAGTTCTGCCTTCTTCTTCTTTCCATCTTCCACCTTTTGCCTTTTCACAGACTTCTTCTTCTTCCCAAAAGACTTTCTCTTGGAAGAAGTCTGTTCCATAGCAAGTACTGAGACTTTAGAACCTTTCATAGAAAGCTTAGCAGTAACCAGCATGTTCATAAGTTTGGCTAGAGTACTATGAAGTTTATGCATATGGTAGTTCATGATGAACTGCCCATACGCATCAGTCAAGGATTGTAGAATTATGTCATTCTACAGATCCTGATCTAACTTCACTCCGAGCTTCTCAAACTCTTCCAAGTCCTTGATCATCATCAAACAATGATCTTGGATTGAATGCCCATCATGCATTTTAGCCATAAAAAGTCATTTAGTGATCTGATACTTGGCTGCGCGACTCTGTTCACCAAACACCTCTTGCAAGTGAGCCAACATTTGGCGAGCAGTCTTGATATCTTCATGTTGGTGCTGAAGCTCATCAGATATTGAGCTCAATATATAGTATCTGATCTTGTTATCTTCATCCATCCATTTGTCAAGAGATGCTCTCTATTCAACGGATGGATGGACTGATAAGGTGGGAGGATTCTGATCCAATACATGAGTTAACTTCTTAGAATCCAAAAAAATTTTGAAGTTCTAAAGCCAATCCTTGTAATTAGGTCCGATCAGTCTATGGGTGTCCAGGATATGCGCTAGTGGGTTGGATAAAGACATTTTCCTATAGAGAGTCAAAGTTTCTAGTAAGATTTTATAATTAAGACTTGACCAATTTATTTAGGATTTTGATTTTTAAATAAATTAGCTTCCACTATTTTTTTGGATTCCTACACTTCCTCTGTAGAGATGCAAAAATCTCCATAATTAATGATTTCTAGTGGGTGGTGCAGTCCCATCAACTGACTCATCACCTCACCTAATAGTTATTGGTGATGGGTTAGCCAATGAGTGAATAACTCTTGTCCAATGATTCTCTAATCATGGTGTACCCATGCTTCATCTCTAATTCATGAATCTCACCATGCCCGAAATATTGATTCACTTCTTAGTTAAGTCAGACCGAACATTTGCATAGATTGGATTTCTAATTGGGTCTCTCACCGTATCCAGAATATTGAGCTCAATCCATACTCCAGCCCGTAGCATCCGATGCTTAATAGACATGGTTGCATCTTTTTGGTACAACTGAACCACTGTGACCAACCGAGAACAACCAAACTTGGGAAGGGCCCGCACATCTATAATGGTGAAAGACCTTAGACTTAATATTTTCTTAGGGAGATTTGATTTAGGTCTTTTTAAATTTGACTTGATATAGTCATAACCATTATGACAAACCTAGTGGCATGGGTTAGCTCGGATTATTAGCCACCTCAAATCAGGACTGAGCCAACAAATATGGCTAGGTAAGTAAGACCGATGGAAGGGATATGCCATTAACTTGACAAGAATGCATTCGAGTTGAGTAGCTCCTAATTAAAAATCAGTCGCTCATATCTACTAAACTTACCTTAGATACCAAATTATTAAGCCAGAACTAATCGAGTTAGTCTACAATCCAAACTCTAACCACTGAGCCTAATTAGGTCTTAACTTGATCGATCACTCATGTGACTCGATCTTGATCCAAACTTAATCATATTAGGTTGGTCAATTTAAGCACTCTTGATCCCATCTAACCGACTCTTAATTCAATTTGATCAACTGCTAGACCTAATTGAGCTATCCAAGCTCGAACCCAATTTTATGAATATGTCTTAGATCTGAAAACTTTTAATTTTAGACCTAATATATTTCATAATCTTAATTCTTAATTAAGATTAGGATTTATAAACAAAATATGTAAATAAAATCCTAGGATTTCAGGATCTAAGATTTTGCAGAAAATAAGTTTTCGATTTTTGATTAAGGACGAACGCGCAGCACCCCTACACATCATAAGAACTCCCCAACGAATGGAAGGAGAGGGCCTTTAAATCCTTCTGTGTTCTTATTATTGGACGGCTAAGGAGAATGCCTTAATCAAAAATATGATGAATCTACAAAACTATTTAGATCTACATATATATCACATATATAAAATTGATCTAACTTAAAAACATATTTTGCATACATCTCATATATCATATCATGCATGTTTCTAGACCTAAATCATTTCATAAATATCTAAAAAATAAAATTTATATTTGATCATATCAAATTAAATTTATTCTATACAACTTTGTAGAACTATTCTACAACTAGTCTAAATATGCATCTATCATATCTCATACGAACAAAATTAAATAAATTTATTTTTTATTTTTTAGATCTAATTATAATATTTATAATATCAAAAAATAGTAAATAAATATATTTATAATTATAATTAATTAAATTGAAATTATGATCACCCTAGACTACACAGAATAATTCTATTCCTAGTCTAGTCATTTATCTCATACATCTTAGATCTAGATTATTTAATTTTCTTAATTTTTAATTTTAAATTTAATCATATCTAATGTGACATCTAAAATCATTTAATTATTAGATCAAAATTATATTAAAATTAGATTTAAATAATTATGGAACCTGTCTTCGATACCAGTTGAAGAAAAAATCCTATTTTTTGGGTCAGATTCGTTCAGATCTGATTAGATCAAGAGAAATATTTTAAAAATTTTTTCTTAGATCTAAATTAGATTTAAGACTCTTTAGATCTAATTTTATTATTCTAATAAATAAAATTAAATTAAATCTAATTTAATTGTACCTTATTATGGGTAATCCTATTATCCTATGATGATCTCGATGTTTGTCTGAGATTCTGGATGTAGCCACGCAAGCGCCTGGCCTCTATTGATATCTACTCAGGTAGGATCTGAAGATCTTCTTCTTCTCAATCTATACTTCAAAGATCAGATCTGGATCTGATCTTGAAGATCTTCAAAACACCTTTATGAAGATCGGGTGTTGTCTCTTGCAGTAGTGCAGCTTTCTCGCTTTCTTATCGCCTTTCTCTTGCTTGGATCGCACCAAACTGAAGCTCAAAACTTTTGGGCATGGAGAGGAGAGAGAGAATTTGAAGGAGGTGTGGAGAAGGAGAGAGAGGGGCTATGTGGCATGGGCAAGGGGTAGAAGCTCTCAATCTTAGGCGCAGATAGGGTTTATATAGACCCTGCTGCGCCATGCAGTGCCACATCATTTCGACCAATCATGACTTTTTATGCAATCAGATCTAAATTTGATTGATGGGATGACATCATCTGATCCAATCATATTAGATTCCCTCATAAACTTTCTTAGGTGGCACCAAGACTGGTCAAAGAAGAGTCTTTGGCACCACCCAAGTAGAGGCATGAAGCAACAAGAGTTCCATCCATGTGGGACTCCAATCTTTATCCTCTTTGGGTGCACGCCTTCCTAGGCATGCACCCCCTCCCTTTTCTCCTTTTAGTAGGAGGATAAAGCCCCATCTACTCTCCTATGGGTGCATGACACATGGGTAGTTGTCTAAGTGTAAAAGGTCAATGTTTGACCAAAGTCAAAGAACAATATTTAGCAGGTGATGAAAAATGGTAGGTGTTGTCCCAAATTTATCTTATAAATTAAGACAATCTTTTTCTAATCTGGACAAGCTCTAGTCAAACTAAGTAAAGGTTCCTGAGTAAGCCCAAACACATTTGGCTCAGTCGAGATAATTTTTAATAATTGTTAAAGGAGAATATCTGGCTCAATCGTCTGCTAGCACGATTTCCTTGAACCTAATTGAATCTTATTTAAATCAATTGAATTGGGTTATTCTAATTGATGATATGCAAATCAAAATCCTTATTTGTGTGATTCAGTTAGGTTTAATTTCGTATGGTAATGAGATATGTCATGATCTCTATCATTGCCATCATCGAAACACCTTCCGATGGATCAAAACTTTTTTGATTCAAACAAGTAGTATGATCGATCATCCAAATCATTCTAATTGCTCCCAAAATCTACCAGTAACACCTAGCAGCATATGGTGGCAATCCATCATAACTGAAAATGAACCTCTCGATGTAGTTACTTGTGTGATTAAGTTCCTCTATCTTGAGCCCCGATCGGATTAGGGTTAAGGTGATCTCGTCAATCCCTAATTTTCGTCATACGAATTAATCATTCGATTCAAGTCTGATGTGAAAACTCTAATAGAAACTCTTTCTATCATTTTACTCTACCATGGTCATGGGCTTATGGACTTCATTCTCATGATCATCATAGGGCTGCTCCTCATCTACCGAGGTAGATAGATCTCCTATTGATGCAATCCAATTCCTACAGTGAACATGCTATAGCCAACATACACCTTAGGATTTTGAATGGCTAGGAGATCGAGTTATGGTATAGTCATACTATAACACCCTCAAGGTGAACTGTCGATGCACCTCAGGTCAAAGAACCAGACTCACCACCATAGCTTCAAGCCAGTCATTGACGAGAAGATAGACTTCCTCATGACTGCTCGAGGTGGTCATGCTCAGTGCCCTCATTCTCTAATGAGTATCTATACTCTCGCCTAGTGTCTCTACACCATAGACTCAAGACTCATCTATCCTAAAGAAGCGATCGTACACCAACCTTCCGGATGAATCACCATCCTCATGATGATGCTATGGTCAGGAGCATTTTATGAGTTAATAATGAAAATTCATGTCTCAAATTTTTAACTTTTGAAAATATGAACTATCATTACCATTAACTCAAGGGATGTATCATAGACACTTTCAAATACACACTATGATAGAAAATAATATATTTTATTATTTATAGTTAAAATTATAATTTTGCTCTTAGATGTGTATTACAAGTGTTAGCCAATTCTGGCTTCTAGGGCACACATATCTAATAAGTTCATGATGAACTGCCCATACACATCAATCAAGGATTGCATAATTATATCATTCTACAGATCCTGCTCTAACTTCACTCTAAGCTTCTCAAGCTCTTCCAAGTTCTTGATCATCATCAGACAATGATCTTGGGCTGATTGCCCATCATGCATTTTAGCCTTAAATAGTCATTTAGTGACTTGATATTTGGCTGCGCGACTCTGTTCACCAAACAACTCTTGTAGGTGATCCAACATTTGATGGGCAGTCTTGATATTTTCATGTTGGCATTGAAGCTCATCAGACATCGAGCCCAACATGTAGTATCTGGCCTTATTATCTTCATCCGTCCATTTGTCAAGAGATGCTCTCTGCTCAATGGATGAACAAGTTGGTAAGAAGGAGAGATTTTGGTCCAATACATGAGTCAACTTCTCAGAACCCAAAAAAATTTTGAAGTTTTGGAGCCAATCCTTGTAATTGGATTCGGTCAGTCTATGGGTGTCCAGGATATGGGCTAGTGGGTTAGATACAAATATTTTTCTTTTTTCTATAGAGAGTCAAAGTTTCTAGTTAGATTTTGTAATTAAGACTTGACCAATTTGTTTAGGAATTTGATTTTTAAATAAATTAGCTTCCACTATTTTCTTGGATCCCTACACTTCCTTTGTAGAGATGCGAAAATCTCCATGATTATTGATTTCTAATGGGTGGTGTAGTCCCACCAACTGACTCATCACCTCACCTAACAGTTATTGGTGATGGATTAGCCAATGAATGAACAATTCTTGTCCAATGATTCTCTAATCATGGTGCACCCAAACTTGGTCTTTAATTCATAAATCTCACCATGCTCGAAATATTGATCCACTCCTTAGTTAAGTCACACCCACCATTTGCATAGATTGGATTTCGAATTGGATCTATCACCGTATCCAAAATATTAAGCCCAAGCCATCCTCCAGCCCATAGTATCCAATGCCTAATAGACATGGTTGCATCTTCTCGGTGCAACTGAACTACTATGACCAACCGAGAACAATCAACCTTGGAAAGGGCCCGCACATCTACAATGGTGGAAGACCTTAGACTTAATCTTTTCTTAGGGAGATTTGACTTAGGTCTCTTTAAACTTGATTTGACATGGCCATAACCATTATGACTAACCTAGTGGCATGGGTCAGCTCTAATTGTTAGCCACCTTAGATCAGGACTGGGCTGAAAAACATGGCCAGGTAAGTGAGATCGATGGAAGGAATATGCCTTTAACTCGACAATAACGCATTCGAGTCGAGTAGCTTCTAATTAAAAATTAGTCGATCGTATCTCCCAAACTTACCTTAGACACCAAATTATTGAGCCAGAACCAATTGGGCTTGCCTACAATCTAGACTCTAACCATTGAGCCTAATTAGGTCTTAACTTGATTGATCACTCATGTGACTCGACCTTGATCCAGACTTAATCCTATTAGGTTGGTCAATTTAAGTACTTCTGATCCCACCTAACAAACTCTTGATTCGGTTTGACCAACCGCTAGACCTAATAGAGCTACCCAAGCCCGAATCTAATTTTATGAATATGTCTTAGATCTAAAAATTTTTAATTTTGGATCTAATATATTTCATAATCTTTATTCTCAATTAAGTTTAAGGTTTATAAATAAAACATGTATATAAAATCCTAGGGTTTCAGGATTTAGGATTTTGCAGAAAATAAGTTTTGGTTTCTGATTAAGGTCAAATGCGCAGCACCCCTACACACCATAAGAACACTCCATCGAATGGAAGGAAAGGGTCTTTAAATCCTACTTCATTCTTATCATCGGACGGCCAAGGAGAATGCCTTAATCAGAAACATGATAAATCTACAAAACTAGTTAGATCTACGTCATAAGTAACATATATAAATATTAATCTAACTAAAAATATATTTTGCATACATCTCATGTATCATATCATGCATATTTTTAGATCTAAATTATCCCATAAATATCTAAAAAATAAGATTTAAATTTGATCATATCAAATTAAAATTTATTCTAGTCAATTTTGTTGAACTATTCTACAACTAGTCTAAACATGCATCTATCATACCTCATATGAATAAATTAAATAAATTTATTTTTTATTTTTTAGATCTAATTATAATATTTATAATATAAAAAAATAGTAAATAAATAAATTTAAAAATCATAATTAATTAAATTAAAATTATGATCATGCTAGACTATACATAGAATAATTCTATTCTTAGTCTAGTCATGCATCTCATACATCTTTGACCTAAATTATTTAATTTTTAATTTTTTAATTTTAGATCTAATCATATCTAATGTGATATTTGAAATTATCTAATTATTAAATCAAAAATAAATTAAAATTAGATCTAATGAATTATGGAATCTAGCTCTGATACCAATTGAAGGGAAAAACCTATTTTCCATGTCAAGTTCGTACAAATCTGATTGGATTAGAATGAATATTTCAAAAAATTTTTCCTCTAAGATCCTAATCAGATCTAAGATTTCTCAAATCTAATCTTATTAATCTAATAATAAAAATTAAAATTAAAATTAAAATTAAATTTAATTTAATTATAACTTTATTTTGCGTAATCCAATTATCTTGTGATGATCCTGATGCTTGACTGAGGTTCTGGATGTAGCCACGCAAGTGCCTGGCCTCTATCGATATACACTTGGATAGTATCTGAAGATCTTCTTCTTCTCAATCAATCTTCCAAAAATGAGATCTGGATCTGATCTTGAAGGTTTTCAAAATGGCTTTTGAAGAACGATCGTTGTCTCTTGCAGCAGTGCTACCTTCCTCCTTTCCTGGCTTCTTTCACTTGCTTGGATCACACCTTCTTCATGCCCAAAGTCCCTTGGGCATGGAAAGGAGAGAGAGAATTAGAGGGTGGCATGGAGAAGGAGGGAGAGGGACAATGTGGTGTGGGCTAAAGGCAGAATCCTTGAATTCTAGGCGCAGATAGGGTTTATATAGACCGTGCTGCGCCATGTAGTGCAACATCATCCTGGCCAATCACACGGCCCTTTGTGCAATTAGATCTAAATTTGATTGGTGGGATGACATCATCTGATCTAATCAGATTAGAGTCCCTCAAAACTCTCCTTAGGTGGCGCCAAGATTGGGTCAAACAAGTCTTCTTGGCGCCACCTAATTTTATTCCCTGAAGCAATTGGAGTCCCATTTGTATGGGACACCATCTTCTATCCTCATGGGGCACACACCTCTATCTTCTTTTTAGCAGGAGGACAAGTTCTCGGGTTCTCTCCTATGGGTGCATGATATATGGGTAGATGTCTTAGTGTCCAGGGTCAACATTTGACCAATATCCAAAGATAAGATTTAGCAGGTGATGAAAAATAGCAGGTGTTATCTCAAATTTATCTTATAAATTAAGATAACCCTTTTCTGACCTGGACAAGCTCCAGTCAGACCAAGTAAATATTTCTGAGTGAGTCAAAATATATTTGGCTCAGTCAAGACAAGCTTTAATGATTGTTAAAGAAGAACATTAGGCTCAATCATGTGCTAGCATGATTTTCATGAACCTAATTGAATCTATTCAAATCAATTGATCTAGGTTAATCCAATTGATGATATCCAGATCCAAACTCTTATTTCTATGACCTAGTTAGGTTCAGTTCCATATGGTAATGGGATATGTCGTGATCTCTATCATTGACATCATCGAAATACCTTGTGATGGATTAGAACTTTTCTGATTTAGACAACTAGTATGATCGATCATCCAAATCATTCTAATTGCTCCCAAAATCCACCAGTGACACCTAGCAGCATATGGGGGCAACCCATCAAAATTGAAAGCAAACCTCTCTGTGTAGTTACTTGTGTGATTTAGTTCCTCTATCTTGAGCCCTGACCGGATTAGGATTAAGGTGATCTCGTGAAACCCTAACATCCGTCATATGAATTAATCATTCGATTCAAGTCCAATGTGAAAACCCTAATAGAAACTCTTTCTATTATTTCACTCTGCCTTGGCTATGGGCTTATGGACTTGATTCTCATGATCATCATAGGGCTACTCCTCATCTACCGAGGTAGATAGATTCCATATTGGTGCAATCCAATTCCTATAATGAGCATGCTATAGCCAACATACACCTTAGGATTCTGAATGGCTAGGAGATCGAGTCATGGTGTTGTCAAACTATAACATCCTCAAGGTAGGCTATTGATGTAACTTAGGTCAAAAAATTAGACACACTACTACAGTTTCAAGCTAGTCATCGATGGGAATATAGACTTTTTCATGACTGCTTGAGGTGGTCATGCTCAAAGCCCTCATTCTCTAACGAGTATCTGTACTCTCATTTTGATTCTCTATACCATCGACTCAAGACTCATCTATCCAAAAAAAGTGATCATATGCCAACTTTCCGGATCAATCACCATCCTCAAGATGATCCTATGGTCGGGAGCATTTTATGAGTTAATAATGAAAATTCATGTCTTAAATTTTTAACTCTTGAAAATATGAACTATCATTACCATTAACTTAAGGGATGTATGACAGACACTTTCAAATACACATTATGATAGAAAATAACTCATTTTTTTAATTTATAGTTAAAATTATAATTTTGCCTTTAGAAGTGTATTACAAGTGTCAGCCAATCTGGCTTCTAGGGCATACATATCTAATAGTAGTTACTTTAAATATTACTGACTATGATGTACATCATGTTCTGATTGATAATCGGAGCTTTACTGATGTTTTGACGATGCTTTTTCAAAATATCTATACCTAATAATTATATGGTACTAGTAGATTTTTCGTTAGTGGGATTCTTCGATGATGCTGTACCGATCGAGAGAATAATTACTTTACTAGTCATGGTAGGTCGGCACCCAAGGCAGTCCAAAGCTTAGGTTAATTTTTTGTTAGTAAAGGCCCCCGATAACTACAATGCGATTCTCGATCGACCTGTGTTGAATGCACATCGGGCTTTGGTATCAACTTACTTTTTGAAGATAAAGTTTTCAACAACATATGGAGTCGGAGATGTCAGAGGAGATCAAGTCTTGGCACGTCATTCCTACATAATTGCTCTATAAGGAGGAAAGCAACTAGAATGCTGTCTCGTGGATGGACTTGATGCTCTTGATGATATGACTGAAGAGCAGGGAGAATCTATTGATGATTTTGTTGTAGTCTCTTTAAATAATGAAAATGAAGACCATACTATTTAGATCAGCTCCAACTTGGGAGAAGAAGTCAGAAAGCAGCTCGTTGCCTTCTTGTGAAGAAATGCAAATATCTTTGCTTGGGTTCCGATAGATATGCCTGGGATTGATGCGATGTAATGTAACATCATCTGAGTGTAGACCTCAAGCGCCAACCCATGAAGTAGAAGAAGCATAGCTTTGCACCTAAGTGGCAAAAGGTGATTGTGGATGAGGTTGATAAGCTCCTCAAGGTTAGATTCATTTGAGAAGTCTCTTACCCAGATTGAATCATGATAATTATCATAAATTTATAAATAAAAGCATTTAAATATATATTAATTGATACTTATTTTAAAATAATTGATACTTTTATTAATGTTTTGAAGAAAAGGAACCCACCAATAAGAAGAGCTCAATTTTCTGGTTCAAATGAATCAAATTTAATGAAAATTGAAGCTAAATAGGAAAAGTTACAAGGGCCAGATGTTTTTGGAAAAAAATAATAAATAAATAAACTAGTCGGCTGAATCGGTCGATCTAGTAAGAACCGATCCAGAGAAAATTGGCCCAATCCACCGCACTAGCCTACAGCACCTTCGGCCCAGCCTGCAATGTGAATGCAGCCCAAGTCGCTCGTCCCGCTAGCACCCAGGCCTTGACGTCACCCTGACATTAGGAAAGCTTGCGATCCATGGTGGACCGTGTATAGCATGGAAGGCATAGACCCATAAAGGGTCTACAGAGTTTTTCATGTGGCGTATAGTGTTATTTTGGTAATTTTGGCTAGCATGGTGAGTTCGGATTCATTCGGGTCTTCGATGCAGCCGGTCCACGATGGTTTACAAGAATAGTTGCGTGCAATGCAATGGCTCTCAGTGAAGCCGATTGGCATCCAATGGTCATCAAGGATTCTCAATTTGATTTGATGTTTTAGCGCTTACCAGTGTGCGATCTGACGGCTAAAATCATTGCCAATCTGGATCGAACAGTGGAGGCATTTTTTGGGTTTGATTAGGATTTCCCGGCCTACGTTTTAGCATGATCCAATGGCCGACGTCGCTCCAAATTAAGATCATACAGTCCACAGCTAATCAGGTGCTGATGGTGATGGTTTTATGATGGATTTCAGGCCTTTAGATCTTGATTCAATGGCCAAGAATGATTTGGATGATGAAGTTTGATCCAAGCTCTAATTTGACTTCGTGAAGGAGCCAGAAACTCCTAGTTCTTCCTCTATTTAAGCCCTATTATGCCAGAAAGTAGACACTAGAGAGACAAACCCTCCTAAGGGGTGGATTAGCCCTCCAAATCTTCTCTTCCACTCTTCTCACTTCTTCTTTCTTCTTTCGTTTTCTTTTTCTTTTCTTTAGAGATCTTAAGATTCTGGAAGCCAGAGAATTTCATACCATGAGCAGCTAAAGATCGAGATTCTGGGATGTAGATGAAATCTTCGAGCATGGATTTTATTTTTTTCTTTATCTTTAGTAATTTCTTTTATGTAATGAATGATATGTTCTCCTGTCCAATCTTAACTCTTATTCTCCATGCATGAGATCTAATAATAACATACTTATTATTGATTAATATCTAAATATACTATATTTATGGAGAAGGATTGTGATCGAGAGATATAGTCCATGCTCAATTTAATAGTTTATATTAGAGAAAATCAATAAAAAGTCATGTTATCAATTTTTAAGAATTAAAGTATTGAATAACTTATGATTCTATTGAGATGGATCATGATCGAGAGATACAGTTCATATCCAAAGGAAATAGATTATAGTTATAACTAAATTTTTAAAAATAATAAATTCTTATATTAAAAAGAATTACCACAATCATGCTAGAGATGAATTCAAAATTCTAGAATACTTTTAATTAGTCCCAAAATCCTAATTAATTAAGTAGTTGCTTTCTTTTAATATGCTAAATTATAATTATTTTTTTAATTTACTTATTTAAATTTTTGCATTAGAGATTAATTTTTTTTTTTTAATTGAACGCAACTCAGCCTTCAATTCTTAGAATAATCGACACCCGACTCACCACTATTCTAAAGAGTAAAATTGGATTTTAATTTTTTATCTAGTGCTATAATGATGAGCATCAAATTTTTTGCACCATTGCCAAGGATTGTAGCACGATTGCTTCAATTAATTAAAAAATTAATTAATTAATTAAAATAAAAAGAATAAAAAATAAAAAAAATTATTGCTCTTTAATTTTATCAAGTGTTTACTATCTTTCATAATTGATTTTTGCTTTATATAGTTTAGATTAATTTATTACTTTTTAAGACTTAATCACTTGAATTTACTTTCTTTTGCAAAATCACACATTTAAAAACTAAAAAAAATATCTATAAAAAGACAAAACCATAAATCCTAAAAAATCACTGACATCTCACAATACTTAATTAATCTAGTATCACCATAAATATCAAATAAAATTAATTTTTTAATATATTTGGATATCTTGATTTGTTTGCATTGCATATTCATAATATACTCTAAGGGTACAACCCATTAAACAAGATAAGGTGGGAATTTGATCACCCTTCCTTAGCCCACAAACCATCACCCTTCATGTAGCATTGATCCAGATCTTAATTTAAAATCAATTAGATGTTGGCCCTAGAATATTCAAGCTCAGTAGGACAAAAGAATCCTAGAGTTGGACTGGATTCGATTTGACTAATTGCTCGGTGTCTAAGCAAGTGGTTTAAAGGAGGTGTTTTCAATTGATTCCATTGTCTAACCTGGCCAACTTAGTAGGTGTCTAAACAAAGCAACAAGTAGGAAACCTCCCACATCTTACACTTATCTAGCCGAGTCAGTTAGTCAGTCTTGGACTTGGAGTGTTCGAAGGTGATCTTGAAATAATTAGGAGCTGTCTAGATCTAGGTTAACCCTAGGATAGAGAGTCCATGCTTGACTAACTTGATTGTCATAAATAACAAACATTAATTAATTCTTTTCATCTATCATTCTTAGTTCTAGGATCCTCTGGGCTCTTATCTTTAGAATTCTCTCTCCTCATCTCTTTTCTTATTCTATAAGATATAATAAAATAAATAACAATCAAAGATGGATTTTTATGCTAAGCTATCTAATAGAGTAGATCGACTAGAAGCTAATAGAAATTTTTTTTATCCATCTTTTCTTCCATTATAATAAGTTTGTGCAATATCTTCGAGCTCCACTTACTATGCAAGTGAATGCCCACACCGATTTTTGAGTATATGTATAAGCAAGTTTATCAAGATCAAACCCAATTTACCTACAGACTAGGAAATATTTCATACTTTAACACCTGCAATCTAGGTTGGGGAGCTTAATTAGATTTTTCATGGCAATCACAACTAGTGGTTATCTCGGTGCCAAAAGGACCAACATTCATGGATGTATCTTATGATATGCCCTACCACAATATCAATCTTCTCCAAATAATAATGAGTCAACTTCTGAAGAGATAATTTAGCAAGCATTAAATGAGTTAAAACTCAATAATCAGACCTTACAACAAATCTATCACTCTTGTATGCAAACCTTTAAAAAACTAGAGAAGCAAGCACTTGCATTCAAATAGTAAGAGGAAAGAGAGTTGCACAGTCAGCCTGAGAGTAACTCTAAGGGACCATACATGGCTAGAAATTTTAATATCCTAGAAGCTTTTCCTGAACAATCAATTAAATTTTTTGAAAATAATATGGTCATAGAACAACCCTGCACAACAAAAAAGATCCTCTTAGACCATATAGCTGAGGAAACAAAATACTAAAAAGAATCAGAATGGTGGGACGAATCTAATCCATCACCTTACTTACATATGGACCCATTCCCAAGTGCCTTAGAATCACCAATCCTTTTAGTAGGAAAAGAGGACAAACAAATGAGATGATGGAATTAATAGAAACTTTCCAAGAACCACAGATGAATAACACACTAGAGGAAGCTTCACTCATAATTCTTTTCCAAGATTCATTAAATCTCTATTTGGCTCATTATGAGATGGATGATTTTGATGACGATGGGTATAATATAGAAATAAATGATCAAGCAGATACACCCTATTCTAAAACCATCTCACCAATGATTGAAAATTTGAGCCACCACCTAGCCCACCAATAGCTTCCTTGTTAGAACTACCAACTCTTCTAGAATTGAAACCACTTCCTGATGCAACCACAAACATCTTACCAGTGTTACCTAACCAGGAAGACCAACTTATTGGTGTTCTAAAAGCATATAAAGAAGTTGTAAGATGGGACATTGCTGAATGAGGGATAATGACTGTAAGTCTGACTTTTCTACATTTGACACCACTTTTGAGCATAGCCTCCAAAATTTATCTACTATATTAAAATGATGTATGGAGGCAAATTTAAAATTAATTTAGAAAAAATGCCATACATTAGATCAGGAAGAGTTGATGCCTTAATATATCAAATCTGAGAAAGGGATTGGGGTAGATCAGGTAATAGTTGAAGTAATTTTCAAACCACCACCCTCGATTTTGGTCCAAAAAATATAATTTCTTCCTATTCATCATAAAAACTATAATAATTTTAAACTATGGAATAGCATGCTTGCTCCAAATAGTTTATTGATAAGAGCTAAATCTAATCATCGTAAAGCATTCCATGAACGTTTTTCTGCCATGATGATAAGGCCTCCTAGTTGGCCTTATCTTTTTGAAACTTTGAAGGATGTGCTAAAATTGATTATACCTAAAACTCTTTCATAGGGTCCGGCTAAACACGTTAAACATAACACTTATTGGGAGGCAACCTAGCTTTTGCTTTTGCTTTTTTTTTTTTTAATTTTTAGTGTATCTTTTTTTAGAATTAAGTTGGGGGGAGAACTACAAACCCATGCTAAATGAAGAACAAATAAACCCCAGGCTGAGCTGAGAACATATTAAGTCAGGTGAACTCTTTCCTTGTTAATTTCTTATCATTTATCACACTCTTTTTCTTTCCTCCATTAAGGACAATAGAAATTAAGTTGAGGGAGAAGAAATTAAATAAAATAATTAAAGTCCTCAAGTATGATACTAATTAGTCTTATGTACCTAATTTCATCCTGATTTGAAGTTTTTCAAGCATTTTAATCAACGATTGATTAATGATCTAGAGAAACTTTGAAATATTAAGGATCTAATTATTAAGAAAATTCAATAAATGTTCAGATCTAGAATAGAATAAACTTTTGAGTGATTCTAAATCCTTCTTCCAGCCTATATTCAATAAAGAATCTACTTTGTATGGGTATGAGTGAAAATATTTAAAAAAATTGAAAAAAAAAATAAAAAGTAAGCTCTAAACATTGGTCTTCCACCAAGTAACCCGGTCCTGTTACCTAAGTTAGTAATGTTATTCTCATCAAAAAATGGACAATACGAAGAAGCTTGTTATACAGTTTATTTTAACTTGTAGCCTATTTTACTCAAGTTAGTAAGCCAAAGTAGTGTTCTACATCTAATGCCCTAAAACCAACTAGTTTGGAAGTCATTGGTCTGAAGCTCACTACAAGGATTAGATAGAAAGCTTAAGGGGTTAAAACATTGCACTAGCTATAAAAAAAACTCTAGCCCATCCTAAAGATAGAGGATTTAAAGAAAAAAGATGAAAATTTGGTCATAAGAAAAACTCTAAAATTTTATGTTCCTTACTTAACCACTATTTGGGATGAAATTAATAATCCGATGACATATTTCTTAAATCTCTAATCAGGTATTAACTAACATTTAGGTGACCTGAAGAAACTTTCACATCTTATCGAGTTGGTACATATTTTTAATTTTTCTCATTTTACTTGAGGATGAGTAAAACTCAAGTTGGGGGTGTGATAATTATCACAAATTTATAAATAAAAATATTTAAATACATATTAATTGATACTTATTTTAAAAGAATTAATATTTTTGTTAATATATTATAGAAAAGGAGCTCACCAATATGAAGAGCTTAATTTTTTGGTTCAAATAAATCAAATTTGATGAAAATCGAAGCTAAAATAAAAATGTTATGAAGGCTAGAAGTTTTGAAAAAATAAATAAATAAAAATCAGTCGGCTGAATTGCCCGATCCAGCGAGAACCAGTCTAGAGAAAATCAACCCAGTCCATCGCCCTAGCCCACAGCACTTTAGAACTAACCTATAATATAAATGCAGCCCACGTTGCTCGGCCCACCAGCACCCAAGTCCTGACATCACCCTGATGTCAGGGAAGCATGCGGTCCATGGTGGACCGCATATAGCATGGAAGGCATTGAACCTTAAAGGGTCTATGGAATTTTTCACATGGCATATAAGATTATTTTGATAATTTTGGCTAGCATGGCATGTTCGGATTCATCTAGGTCTTCAATGCAGCCGATCCATGATGGTTTATAGGCATAGTAGTGAAGGAACCAGATCTAGGATTTCAGGGCTAGATCTTGAAATTTCTTCAAGATCAGGCAGCGAAAGATTGGAATAAATCAAAATTTTTTCAACAAAATAAAGAAGACCCTAGATCTAAGATCCTATTACATGATTATGGAATGAGATTGAATCAAAAATTGAAAACATAAGAAAGAAGAAAAGGGGTTGATCGCATCAACATAGGTCTACACTAGATCTACTGCAGGTATATAACAGAGGATTAGGTCCATATTACCTATGCAAGTTAGACACTCTAACTTGCTGAACCAAGCTTGAGGATGAAGCTTAGAGCCGCACACTCATCCAACCTTTAAGAGATATCTACACGATTCCACGAATCCTGATCAGAAGTTTGATCTTCGAAAATCAGCACAACATGCTAGTACTATGCTAATCCTTCTTCGTTGGTCGATCCGATGCTTCCTTCTTCAAGATTTGGACTCTCCAAAATATTAAAAAGAATAGGAGAGATTCTAAATATGAGACAACTCTCAAACAAATCTCAAAGTTGGAGGAAAAGGGAAGAAGAAAATAGCACTAGAAGAAGACCCTCTTCTTCATCTTTGTTCTCTCACCTAGACACCTAGATTGGTGTCATTAGAACTCTCACACCCAAGATGAATATTTTCCTAGTTTACTCATTCCTAAAAGGTCTCTCAAATATCTAGAATCCACAAAATAATTAGCCCAAAATTTATTTTATATAATGAGATATGGAGGAGTCTTGTGTAGGTCAAATACCTAGACAAGGCAGGTCCAAATAAGGCAACTAGTTGGGGCGCCCAACACTTGGGTGCCCCCTTCTTTTTCTTTGGTGTGGACCACCTCAATTTGTCACACAAAACTCCTCTAATTCTCATGAAAATTCTAGAGAAAAATAAGGAGTATAGGTGGAAAAAGGGAGGAGGAATTTTGATTGCAACAAACTCTATCAAATAGAGTCTGATTTCAAAACAACTCTCCTAATTTGACTTGGTCCATAACCACTTGCCATGTAAGAAAGAAGGGAAGAAAGTGGAAACATGTGAAGACCAAAGAGAAAGGGTTTTCCATGAAAAAATCCTAAAAAATAGGTGTTGGGGCATGTGGTGGGCGTGAGATATCAAGTGGTGCAAGGAAAGAAGTCCTAGTCTCACTAGGACTTCTAATTTAACTTGGTCAAACATGATTTTTGAACCAAATTAAATCAAAATTAATTAAACTCAATTAGAGTTGATCTTAATCTAATTGAAAACCTAATTAAATTAAATTTAATTTTAATTTAATTTTTTAATCAAATTAAAAAATTGGGTTGATCTAAGTCCTAGTTGAACTAGGACTAGTTCTTCCATACACTTGGCATATCCAATAAGTCAATTGGACTTGATCCAATCAAGCACAAACCAAATTTAATTAAATAATATTTAATTAAACTTAATCTTAGCCCTTTGGCTTAATCAAATTAAGTCAATTAGCAATCAAATTACTAATCGATCCTCCTATAATACTTGCACTAGGTTAAACATCAGTCGTATTGATCGTTTAATCTTAGAATGATTCTTAATCACTATTCAACCATCTGATCAAACCATGAACTCTAATGTATGTGACCCCATAGATCTGAACCTAAGCTAGTAGTATCGAAATAAATTCTTGTACTAATCGAAGTAACCATCTAGTAATGGTACCCAATGGTTGGGTAGGTCGAATGTATAGAACAACATCCTTAGAACCCATATAGATATAGTTTCTATATAATTCATCCTCTTAATCAAAATGCTCACAGGATACCTCAGAGTTTAACTATCAACTTTGATTAGGTTGTCCACATTATATTTCAAAATATCAAATTCATCTCATGGATTACCCTAGCCAAGGTTTTGCTATATTGAAATATATTGATCCATTCTTCTCCAACTCGTGTAGTGGTGAATCCCATCTTGATCGCACCCTAACTTTGCAAGTACTTGACTAAACCCAAAAATCTTTTGTTACTGAATTAAAAGTTTAGTTAGTCTGATATTAAAGCACAGTGAGTTGCTTGCAAGCCCCTAAGGTGATCTCAGACCTAAGGGATTCTTATTCCTATAATCCATCAAAGACATTCTCGATAGCAGAATTGATGTGAGATAGTCTAAAAAAAAAAGAGAAAAGACCAAGCTTCCTTCCATTCATCAATAACAAATCACGTCTAACCATGGCACATTATTCTCAGGACAGATAGTATAGCTTTCTATACTCTGCTCAGGAGGCATGATTGATTGACACGGGATCAAAGCACGATCAATCTAAATGATGCCGATGAATGCTATTTTAGAGATCAGCAAATAACTAGCAATAATAAAGTAAATAGATAGATAGCAAAAATTAAACATGCTTAAGAATAATTGCAAAAAGGAAAATATAAATGGAATGAAGGATAGCAAGAAATTAAGCCCACAAGAAAATCCAAAAAAAAGATAAGAAGAATCCAGATCATGATAGTTAAGAAACTATCCTAATTAGGGCTCTTAATCTTTTAACCAAGCAGATCTATTAATAAAAAACTGAATCTTTACCAACATTGGATATAAAAAAAATAAGTAAAAATCAAAGATCAGTTAAGAAGGAATAAATGTCCTTGTCAACGTTTGATCTGTAGAATAATAGATCACTCTTTCTCTCTCTGCATGATAGATGAAAATCTTGGAGGAGACGGATCTTCTTTTGGTTGAATAGGCTTATGTAGGTAGATGGTGAAGATGAATTGAGGTTGTAGGAATACTGAATCTCAAGAAAATGAAGGTTAAAGAGACAGAAAAAGATGGGCCTCACACCCTTCCCTCGTGGGGCAATTTTGGATCTCATACCCTCTCCCTCTCGGAGCGACCAACATAAGTGTTTGTGAAAATTGTAAAGTGATTCATTCATTCATTGCCTCATTCATGAAAGATACATGGGTTTATATAGGACACTAGGGGTTCTATTTCTTTAGGAATCCTATTCTCTTTACAAGAAAAAAATCAACCATTCCAACAAAAAAGTAAAACATTATGTATGGTTTTCAAATATAATAATATATTATATCAATCTTTTATGGAACCATAGGAAACAAATCAGCCTTTTAACAAAATAAGTAAAAAATCAAGAACTCTTAAGAAATCATAGAAAAGAAAAGAAACTCCATGTGGCTGCTTGATGCCTGGCACAACTTGGCATGAGGATCCTTGGGCATGGCACATGCTGGCATGTGTATTTCCTCCCTGGGCATATAGAGGATGGTGGCTCCAAAGATGACGTGGACCAAGCTTGCTTCTTTATGATGGTCTCTTTCCAAATAAGGCTCAATCCAAAATAAACCCAAGTATGGTCCTATGGATCCAAAACTAAATGCATCAAAAGAACTAATTGATTAAATCAAAAGGACTAGAATAAAATAACTAAAGTAGAGTTATTCTGATATGGCTTCTTTAATTCAAATTGAATCTAAATTATGTTGTCAACTTCTGCTGGCTCTGGTATCCACAACAATTCTCTCGAGGTGGGTAGAACTCGATCCTGTCGAGTGGGGGTCGATTCTACTCTGGTGATGCTCAAGCAAATTGGGATCAATATGCTGTAGCTCTTCTTGAGTGATCAAGGTATTCTCGAACTTCGGTCGATCTCGTCATCTGACTAAGTACTGCTGATAGCCTCGACTCTGGGTGGAGATGATCTACTTATCCAAAATTCTCTCAATCTGATCATGCTTTTATATTTTGGTTGGTGGACATTCAGAAATAGGCTCTCTCTCAAAGGTTGGTTCAAGCTCAAATGGCTCACTAGGTATCCATATTGGCTCTTTATAGGCAACGAGATCTACAACGTTAAAAGTAGAGCTAATCCTAAAATCAGAAGATTAGTCCACAACATATGCATTTGGTCCGATCTTCTTTAAAATCTTAAATGGACCTGCTCCTCGAGCATGTAACTTTTTGATGATTCTTGGTGAAAATCATTCAGGCCTCATTCGAATCACCATATAGTCTTCTTCTGCAAACTCTTGGGCACGTCGATGAGAATCTACATTCTGTTTATAAATTTTATTACTAATACTATTTTTTTTACTAATCTCTTTATGTAAACCCTTGACATGCTGTGCAAATGACTTTGTAGATTCAGAAATTCTAGCATGCATGGGCAGTGGGATAAGGTCTATCGGTTTTCTAGGTTAATATCCATGAACTACTTCCTTAGGATGATCTATCTAAGGGTCCTCACGAACTTTTTTCACAACAATCATCCAAATTGGTGATCCTTTACTCATGGTCATCTCTAATTTCTTAGCACCTATTAGATGTAGGCTTTTCTTTTTGATGTTTTCTTTTGGTCCATCGCCTATCTTTCTATTGGTTGCCTTAGGTGGGGAAGGATTGATCATGATCTTCTTACCCTTATGAGTGAAACTATGGGAGTTGGTTCGGCCATAAATCATAACATCATTATCAAACATCTAAGGCCGGCCTAATATGATACTTTCGACTTTCATGGGTAAGACATCACGCCAAACATGATCCTGATAAAAATGGAGCTGGATGGAAATACGGCATCTAAGTTTGATAAAAATAGAGGAGGAATCTATCCAAGACACACGGTATGGGCTGGGATGATCTACAGGAGCAATCCTAATCGCTTAACCATGTCGGTGGAGATGGCGTTGATACAGCTACCACTATCAATGATCATCTTACAAGTTTTATCACTAAATTTTATGAAGATATGAAAAATAGAGGTCCTACACCAGTCTTCACTCTCCTTAGTCTGTGCTAGAACATACCTAACGAATCCAAGCTAAAGGTCTAATTTTGGTGCAACAAAACTTAGGATTTTTTTAGTACTCTCAAACTTCTCGGCTAAGTTTGGATCAGCTTCATAAGCTTCCTTCTCAATATTTTCTAGAGTTTCCTCTTGTAATTCTTTCACAAATAATGATCGGTTGGAACATTGTGCAGCAAAATGACCATAACCATGGCACTTGAAGCAGTGTGATCGAGAACTACTTCCCTTAGATAACTCTCCTGCAACTCTTTTTTCTTTATCTTCTTTTCTCATAATAGGATTTGTAGGTGGAGGTCCATTACTAGGAGCCTGGATAGTATCGAGTCTCGATCTAGAAGGGGTTACTCGGCTAGATTCAAGACGACGGATGGTCGAATACCTAAAAAATCTCTCAAAGTCTAGGGCAAGTTGATAAGCTTGTTCTAACATGGTTACCTCTCGCAAAAAGATCTCACACTAGATATCTTCTCATAATCCAGCTTTAAATCAAGATAAGATAACAATCCTATCTTCAGTTACTCCACATCTTATGAGGTACTCATCAAATCTCGTGATGTACTTTATGACTGCTCTATTTTCTTGAGTAAGTCTCTACCACTGATCTAAAAGTCTTAGTTGGTAGGCGGTGGGGAGGTATTTTTCTCTAAGTTTCTCCTTCATTTCATCCTAGGTTTCTATTGGATCTTGTCTTCTCTAGTTGAGAAGATGTTTAACACTTTTCCAATAAAGTCAGGCTTGCCTAACTAACTTCATCCTAGCAAACCTAACTCTCCTTGCTTCAAATATTTCGTACCATCCAAAATAGTGGTCCATGCCCGATTCTCAATCTAGGTACTCTCTCGGATCTAGACAATCATCAAAACTTGGGGCTTCGATCTTCACATTTCTAAGGACATGCTCATCCTGATCGAACTGGTTATGATGGGGGTGTGCTGCTATAGGTCGATCTAGGTCAAGGTTCCTTCTTCTCTATCCTATAGAAAGTTGGAGAGACTCAGTTTCAACTTATCTTTACCTAGCTTCTTCTAGTACTATTATTCTTTCACTAATGATTTTTATAAAATCTTTTATGTCATCAAACTTCTCAGTCAGGGCATTAATGATGGCTGCTGTATTAGGATCCATGTTGGTACTGGGTGGGAAAGTAGGACGTTGGTACTGGGTACCTAATCTAGTTGTCATGCAAGTCCAGGATGTAGGAATAAGATGCAGTAAGAAAGAAAAAAAATGCTGGAAAGTAAATTACAAAATTTAAACTAAAGCCCTAACCAATCTGGCTCTGATAACAAATTGATGTGGGATAGCCTAAAAAAAAAGAAAAAAGACCAAGCTTCCTTCCATTCGTCAACAACAAATCACGTCGATCGTGGCACATTATTCCTAGGACAGACGGTATAGTTGCCTATACTCTACTCAGGAGGCGTGACTGATTGACACGGGATCAAAGCACAATCAATCTAAATGATGCTGATGAATGCCATTTTAAAGATCAGTAAATAACTAGCAATAATAAAGTAAATAGATAGATAGCAGAAATTAAACATGCTCATGAATAATTTTAAAAAGAAAAATATAAATAGAATAAAGGATAGCAAGAAATTAAGCCCACAAGGAAATCCAAAAAAAGATAAGAAGAATTCGAATCGTGGTAGTTAAGAAACTACCTTGATTAGGGCTTTTAATCTTTTAATCAAGCAAATCTATTAATAAAGAACTGAATCTTTACCAACAAGTAAAAATCAAAGATCAGTTGAGAAGGAATGAAGGTTCTTGTTAATATTTGATCTGTAGAATAATAGATCACTCTTTCTCTCTCTACATGATAGATAAAAATCATGGAGGAGACAGATCTTCTTTTGGTAGAATAGGCTTATGTAAGTAGATGGTGAAGACAAATCGAGATCGTAGGAACATTGAATCTCAAGAAAATGAAGGTTAAAGAGATAGAAAAAGGTGGGCCTCACACCCTCTTCTCGTGGGGCAATTTTTGGTCTCACACCCTCTCCCTCTCGGAGCAACCAACATAAGTATTTGTGGGAGTTGTAAAGTAATTCATTCATTCATTGTCTCATTCATGAAAGATGCATGTATTTATATAGGACCCTACGGATCCTATTTCTTTAGGAATCCTATTTCCTTAACAAAAAAAAAATCAACCATCCCAACAAAAAAGTAAAACATTATGTATGGTTTCCAAATATAATAATATATCATATCTATCTTTTATGGAATAATAGAAAAGAAATTAGTCTTTTAACAAAATAAGTAAGAAATCAAGAACTCTTCAGGAATCTTAGGAAAGAAAAGAAACTCTATGTGGGCGCTTGATGCTAGGCACAACTTGGCATGAGGATCCTTGGGCAGGGCACATGCTGGCGTGTGTATTTTCTCCCTGGCGTGTAGAGGGTGGTGGCTCCAAAGATGACATGGACCAAGCTTGCTTCTTTATGATGGTCTCTTTCCAAATAAGGCTCAATACAAAATAAACCCAAGTATGGTCCTATGGACTCAAAACTAAATGCATCAAAAGAACTAATTGATTAAATCAAAAGAAATAGAACAAAATAACTAAACTAGAGTTATTCTGATATGGCTTCTTCAATTCAAATTGAATCTAAATTATGTTGCTGACTTCTGGTGGCTCTGATGTCCACACCAAAAATGCTCTACAGTTGGTCACATTCAGTAATAATGTACCCTTACATCTCATTTATATGCTATACTAATGACTCCACACTCCTTGGTTAAGAGGACAACCAACCTATATGGCACACAGTGACCTATGCTCGATAGATGTTGTCATCCTAATTAACAGCCTATCATTTGGTTGTGAAAAATTTTAAGGACTCATCGATAAATCTTCTCTTTATTGAACCTAAATAGTCCTAAGGACTTCATCACAACAATGAAGTTCATTAGAAGATGAAAACTTATGATGAAAAATGTCAAAAAATATTTTATTAATTAATAAATTAATTATAATTATAATATAGCTTAACTATCAACAGGTTGATAATTGGCTTTGGAACACATTTTCCAACAACTTCCACTTGTCCTAAAGACATTTGGCATAGTATCTAATATCCATCTTCAACTTGTGGTTGTCGAACTCCTTTATCATCAGGGCTTTAGTGAAGGGGTCGGCCAATTTTTCCTTTCCATCGATCTTTTGAAGGTCGACATCACCTCGATCCATGATCTTTCGGACTTGGTGGAAGTAGTGCAGTATGTACTTCATCCATTGGTGTGCTTTTGGTTGCTTCATCTGAGCAATGGCACTAGTGTTGTCATAGTAGAGAAGGACCGAGCCATCATGGGAGGTGCTACTCCGAGTTCGGTAATGAACTTTCTTAGCCACATAGCTTTCTTCAGGGCATTTGATGCTGCGATGTACTCTACTTTGCAAATAGAGTCTACCATAGTATGCTACTTGGAACTCTTCCAGCAGATGACTCCATCATTCAGAGTAAAGATATATCCTAACATGCTTCTACTGTCATCATGGTCAGATTGAAAGTTAGAGTCTGTAAGCCTCACAAGTTTCAAATCTGACTCGCCATAAACCAACCATTGGTCCTTAGTATTTCTCAAATACTTAAGGATAATTTTAACCACTTTTTAGTGATTTTCTCCAGGATCAGACTGGTATCTACTCACTACTCCTAGTGAGTATGTCACATCTGGTCTTGTACATGAAGGGAAATCCGGATTTCCCGGTCCAGGTTCGTTCAGATCTGATTAGATCAAGAGATATATTTCAAAAATTTTCTCTTGATCTCAATCAGATCTTGATATATTTCAGATCTGATTCTTATTATTTTAATAAATAAAATAAAATAAGATAAATTAAATCAAATTTAATTTACCTGATTTGGGTAATCCTATTACCCTGTAGATGATCCTGATTGCAGCGGAAGGTTCTGGATCTTAGCCACGCAAGCGCCTGGCCTCCACCGGTATCCACTTGGGTTGGATCTGGAGATCCTCTTCTTCTCTATCACACCTCCAAAAATCAGATCTGGAGGATCTTCAAAACTCTTTTGAAGATCTGCAGTCGTCCTTTTGCAGCAGCGCAGCCTTCTTGCTTTTGATCGCCTTTCCTTGATCTGAATCGCACCAACCAAAGTCCAAAACACCTTTTGGACGTGGAGAGCAAGGGGAGAAGAGACTATGGCATGGAGAAGGAGGGGAGAGGCAGCCTTGGGGCGTGTCTAATAGCATTCACTCTTAGAATTAGGGTTGGGCGCAGGGTCTTATTTATAGACCTCTTGTGATCCAACTCCTCTTCCTCTCAACCAATCACAACCCTTTGTGAAATCAGATCTAAATCTGATTGGTTGGAATAGAGACCCCTGTACACTTCTAGGGGCAAAATTGTAATTTTGACTATAATTTATAAAATGGGTTATTTTCTATCACACATGTATATTAGTGTCTGTGATACATCCTTTGAGTTAAGTGGTAATGATTAATTCATATTTTCAAGAAGTTGAAAATTTAAGACATGAATAATCATTATTAACTCATAAACAGCTCCCGACCATAGGATCATCACGAGGATGGTGATTACCGGAAGATTGTGTACGATCGCTTCTCTTTAGTAGATGAGTCTTGAGTCTACGGTGTGGAGGACACCGGAGCGAGAGTACAGGTACTCGTTAGAGAATGAGAGCACTGAGCGTACCACCCGAGTAGTCATTAGGAAGTCTACCTTTCTCGTCAATGACTGACTCGATGCTGCAGTAGTGTGTCTGGTTCTTTGACCTAAGATGCATCGACAGTTCACCTTGAAGGTGTTATAGTTTGACTACACCATTACTCGATCTCCTAGCATATAGAACCCTGAGGTGTATGTTGGCTGTGACATGTTTCTTTGTAGGAACTGGATTTGCATCAAGATGGGATCTATCTACCTCGGTGGTAGAGGAGCAGCCCTATGATAATCATGAGAATCAAGTCCTAAAGCCATGGCCATGGCAGAGTGAAATAATAGAAGATTTCTATTTATATTTTCACATTGGACTAGAATCGAATGATTATATCATATGACAGAGACTAGGGTTGACGAGTTTTACTCTTAACCCTAATCTGATCGGGGCTCAAGATAGAAGAACTTATCACAAGGTAGCTGCACCAAGAGGTTCATTCAGCTCTGATGGGTTCCACCATATACTGCTAGGTGTCACTGGTGGATTTTGGGAGCAATTAGAATGATTTAGATGATCGATCATTCTAGCTGTTCGAATCAGAAGAGTTTTGATCCATCGAAAGGAGTTTCGATGATGTCTATGATAGAGATCATAATATATCCTATTACCATACAGAACTGAACCTAACTGGGTCACACAAACAAGGGTTTGAATCTGGTGATCATTAATTGAACTGATCTAGTTCAATTGATCTGAATGAGATTCAATTAGGTTCAAGGAAATCGTGCTAGCAATCGATTGAACCTAACGTTCTTCTTTTACTATCACAAATAAGTTGTCCTGTCTGAGCCAAAGGAGTTTGTGCTCAATCAGAGGCCTTCATATGGTCTGACTGGAGGTTGTCCAAGTCAGAATAGGTTGTCTTATTTGTAAGACATTACCTGCCATTTTTGGTCACCTGCCATTTCTTGTTCTTTGACTTTGATCAAAAGTCTACCTTTGACTGGTCAAACGTTGACTATTCACCCTTTGACTTTTGACCACATGTCATGCACCTATTGGAGAGCTGGTGGGGCCTGTCCCCTGCCAGAACCTGGCAAGGAGAAGGGTGCACGCCATGGGTGGCGTGAGCCCAAGTAGGAGGCGCCTAGGAGTCCTTGTTGGACAAGGACTCACCTCCCTTTTGGATTCCAATCAGAGTTTCTACTAAGAATCAGTTTGACTGGTCTTTAGGCGCCTCTAAGGAGGAATC
>QRFJ01000505.1:523024-572160 GCA_006176705.1 Cocos nucifera
AACATGTAAATCTACAAAATAGTTATAGATCTATATCATATATCTCATATACAAATTTAGATCTAATCAAGGCATATTTTGCATACATCTTATGTATCAAATCATGCATGTTTTCAGATCTAAATTATCACATAATAATCTAAAAAATTAGATTTAAATTGATCTAATCAAAATAAATTCTGATCTAGACAATTATGTAGAACTATTCTACAACTAGTCTAGTCATGCATCTATCATATCTCATATGATATTTAAAATTAAATAATTTTTATTTGCTGTTTATCAGGTGTTATTATAACACTTATAATATCAAAAAATAGTAAATAAGAAGATCTAAAATATGATTTAATCATATTAAATCAAAGACATGCAAAACTATTCTATTCTAGAACTAGTCATGCATATCTTCATGTTCTTAGATCCAAATCATTTAATTTTAATTTTTCTGATTTCAGATCTGATAATATCATGTGACATCTGAAATTACTTTATTTTCTAATTAAAATAAAATTAAAATCAGATCTAAATAATTTAGAACCATGGCTCTGATACCAGTTGAAGGGAAATCCTGATTTCCCGGTCCAGGTTCGTCCAGATCTGATTAGATCAAGAGATATATTTCAAAAATTTTCTCTTGATCTCAATCAGATCTTGATATGTTTCAGATCTGATTCTTATTATTTTAATAAATAAAATAAAATAAGATAAATTAAATCAAATTTAATTTACCTGATTTGGGTAATCCTATTATCCTGTAGATGATCCTGATTGCAGCGGAAGGTTCTGGATCTTAGCCACGCAAGCGCCTGGCCTCTACCGGTATCCACTCGGGTTGGATCTGGAGATCCTCTTCTTCTCTATCACACCTCCAAAAATCAGATCTGGATCTGATCTGGAGGATCTTCAAAACTCTTTTGAAGATCTGCAGTCGTCCTTTTGCAGCAGCGCAGCCTTCTTGCTTTTGATCGCCTTTCCTTGATCTGAATCGCACCAACCAAAGTCCAAAACACCTTTTGGAATGTGGAGAGCAAGGGGAGAAGAGACTATGGCATGGAGAAGGAGGGGAGAGGCAGCCTTGGGGCGTGTCTAATAGCATTCACTCTTAGAATTAGGGTTGGGCGCAGGGTCTTATTTATAGACCTCTTGTGATCCAACTCCTCTTCCTCTCAACCAATCACAACCCTTTGTGAAATCAGATCTAAATCTGATTGGTTGGAATAGAGACCCCTGGATTCCTCCTTAGAGGGCGCCTAAGACCAGTCAAACTGGATTCTTAGTAGAACTCTGATTGGAATCCAAAAGGGAGGTGGAGTCCTTGTCCAACAAGGACTCCTAGGCGCCTCCAACTTGGGCTCACGCCTAGGTGGCGTGCGCCCTTCTCCTTGCCAGGTTCTGGCAGGGGGACAGGCCCCCACCAGCTCTCCAATAGGTGCATGACATGTGGTCAAAAGTCAAAGGTGAATGGTCAACGTTTGACCAGTCAAAGGTAGACTTTTGACCAAAGTCAAAGAACAAGAAATGGCAGGTGACCAAAAATGGCAGGTAATGTCTTACAAATAAGACAACCTATTCTGACTTGGACAAACCTCCAGTCAGACCATATGAAGGCCTCTGATTGAGCACAAACTCCTTTGGCTCAGTCAGGACAACTTATTTGTGATAGTAAAAGAAGAACGTTAGGTTCAATCGAGTGCTAGCACGATTTCCTTGAACCTAATTGAATCTCATTCAGATCAATTGAACTAGATCAGTTCAATTGATGATCACCAGATTCAAACCCTTGTTTGTGTGACCCAGTTAGGTTCAGTTCTGTATGGTAATGGGATATGTCATGATCTCTATCATAGACATCATCGAAACTCCTTTCGATGGATCAGAACTCTTCTGATTCAAACAGCTAGAATGATCGATCATCTAAATCATTCTAATTGCTCCCAAAATCCACCAGTGACACCTAGCAGTATATGGTGGCAACCCATCAGAGCTGAATGTGAACCTCTTGGTGCAGCTACCTGTGTGATTAAGTTCTTCTATCTTGAGCCCCGATCAGATTAGGGTTAAGGTAAACTCGTCAAACCCTAGTCTCTGTCATATGATGTAATCATTCGATTCGAGTCCAATGTGAAAATCTAAATAGAAACTCTTTCTATTATTTCACTCTGCCATGGCCATGGGCTTCAAGGACTTGATTCTCATGATTATCATAGGGCTGCTCCTCTACCACCGAGGTAGATAGATTCCCATCTTGATGCATCCAGTTCCTACAATGAACATGTCATAGCCAACATACACCTCAGGGTTCCATATGGCTAGGAGATCCGAGTAATGGTGTAGTCAAACTATAACACCCTCAAGGTGAACTGCCGATGCATCTCAGGTCAAAGAACCAGACACACTACTACAGCATCGAGTCAGTCATTGACGAGAAGGTAGACTTCCTAATGACTACTCGAGGTGGTCACGCTCAGTGCCCTCGTTCTCTAACGAGTACCTGTACTCTCGCTCCGGTGTCTCCACACCGTAGACTCAAGACTCATCTACTAAAGAGAAGCGATCGTACACCAACCTTCCAGATCAATCACCATCCTCGTGATGATCCTATGGTCGGGAGCTGTTTATGAGTTAATAATGATTATTCATGTCTTAAATTTTCAACTCTTGAAAATATGAATTATCATTACCATTAACTCAAAGGATGTATCACAGACACTAAATACACATGTGTGATAGAAAATAACCCATTTTATAAATTATAGTCAAAATTATAATTTTGCCCCTAGAAGTCTATTACAAGTGTCAGCCAATTCTGGCTTCTAGGGCACATATATCTAACAGTACATATCATAGCGTACATGATAGATCCCACCACCAAAGCATATGAAGCTCTACTCATATGCTCTCTCTCTTTAGGAGTTGTTAGATAGTCCTTTTTAGAGAGAGAAATTCCATGGTCTAGTGAAAGATAGCTCTTTTTGGAATTCTCCATGCTGAATCTTTTTAGCACAATATCTATGTACGTGGACTAGGATAACCAAAGCATCCTTTTAGATCTATCCTTATAGATCTTTATCCCTATGATGTAGGATGCTTCATCTTAGTCTTTCATGAAGAACTGAGATAACAACCAAACTTTTATTCCCTACAGTATGTGGATGTCATTCTCGATTAAGAGAATGCCATCCACGTACAAGACAAGAAATACCACTGCTGGATTATTTGTCCATTTGTAAATGCAAGGCTCTTCTTCATTCTTAATGAAGCCATACGTTTTGATCACCTTATCAAAACGTATGTTCTAACTCTAAGATGCCTGCTTCAATCCATAAATGGATCTCTGAAGCTTGCACACCTTGGACTCATCTGTGAATGTGAATCCCTCAGGTTGAATCATATACACCTCTTCAGTCAGCTCTCCATTCAGGAAAGCTATCTTCACATCCATCTGCTAGATCTCATAATCCAAATGAGCAGCTATCACAAGTATTATCCGAATGGATTTGAGCATTGCCATAGGGAAGAACGTCTCGTCATAGTCAATACCATAATGTTGATGATATCCTTTGGCAATTAGATGAGCTTTATAGATCTCCACCTTTCCATCTATGCCTCTCTTTCTTTTGAAGACCCACTTACATCCAATGGATTTAACCCCTTTGGGTGGATCAACTAGTGTTCACACATCGTTGACCTTCATGGACTCTATTTTGGACTTCATGGCCTTGAGCCATTTCTTTGAATTAGGTCTCTACATTGCATCCATATAGGTGATTGGATCCTCATCATTCTCATCGAGTTCAATGGGATCAACATCCTAGATGAAGAAACCATAGTATCTGTTTAGCTAACATGGTACTCTATCGGATCACCTTAATGATAAAGGTGTATTGGGCTTTGGATCTATTCTAATCGAATTTGACTCAGATTCAGCTACAGGCGTTGATCTTTTTACCTATTGAACTTCATCATGTTTAATCTATGAGGCAACAATTCTTTCACCAAGAAATTCTTTTTTTAAAAAGATTGCCTTAAGATTGACGACACCTTTTATTCATCAGCATGGTAGAAAAAATATTCTTTGGTCTCCTTTGGGTACCCTATGAATGTGCACTTGTTAGATCTAGGTCCAAGTTTATCTGTAACTAATCGTTTAACATAAGTCGGGCATCCTTAGATTCTAAGGTGTGAAAGTGCTGGTTTACGCCCTGTCCATATATCATATGGAGTTTTAACTATAGACTTACTTGATAGATTTGCTGTACAGGGCGGAAGCATGGATTTCAAAGCAAAAACATGAAATCAAATAAACCAAACCCAAACCCTAGGACCACCTCATTAGTAATTAAATCATATAACACGCATTTGTAATATAAAAAAAAGTATTACAACATACCTCTTATCGCTAAATCCTAAATTGACCCTGATCGTCGGTAGTAGTTCGTTAGGGGTTCCACCAGGTGCCCACGTGTTCACCCAACAATGTTGATCCACATAGAGACTTGATCAAGACAACAGTACCTCTGATTTATATAATTAAAGTTCTAATAATAAGAACTTAATTTAAAAGGTCTAGACCTTCTTCAGCCTTTATGTCACCTTCCTTGCCTCTCCTTATCCATCTTTTTTTTTCTTTTATCTTCTTAATTTTTCTTCCTAATCTCTTAGTCTTAAGATGACTTCTTGTCCTTATAATGATAAGGTCTAGATAAGAGAAAGGAAGAAAGAAAATTGAATAAAAAGAAACTCTTGTAAGAAAGAAAAGATAATGATTCCACTCCCTCGGACTCATGATGTGCACCCTTATTTATAATGTACGTAGGGGTGCCATCTAAAAAGCTCACGCCCTTTCCTCATCAAATTCTCATGCCCCATCAGCCAATCTCATGCCTCATTAGTAAAAATGAGATATAGACTTAGTCCGAGAGGTGCCTTAAAGCGGAAGGACTCTTGGATTAATTTTACGTAAGTTTTTACGAAGAGTCGCAATATTTCATCTTTGGCGCCACCCTTTTCATCTATTAGATCATGAAATAAGGCCATCTAATGGATCTAAAAAGGGACGCCCATTTAGCAAGAAGGTGCAGAGATAAACATTGAATAGTCAAAGTCCCAAGAGACTTTGACTTGGTCCAAGAGACGTCGAGGAGTAGGCGGCAAGGAGTCTTGGGCGGCAAGGGGTCTTGGGCGACATAATATCCTGGGCAAAAAATTTAAAAGAAAAAAGAAGTATTTCATCTACAGAAGGACTCTTCTGCGTCCCATATCAGATGTCCATGCTAATTAAAAAATATTTACATGACATAACATATGGGAAAAGTCAAGAAGGTAGGTGCCATCTTATTCTATGCGCCAAAGAGTCCTTTGCGCATGAAAGACTTCCCACATGCAAGAGAGAGACTTTCTGGCATGTGGGATGTACTATGTGGTATCCAATCTGAAGCCCAATCAATCTAGGTTAATCCAACTCAAGACCAAATCTTATTTGGCTCAAATCATATCTTAATTAGCCCAAATCGGAAGCCGATTCAAATCCAATTCGAATCCTGGTGCTTGGGTTTGCTATATGTGCTAGCATATTCATCTTGCAAACATGGTCTAATCAAATTAGATCCTTAATCAATTCTCTTTGTGTGTGACCCATTGGGTTCCACATCTAACCAGCAATGAGTCAGGGTGTAATTTGACCTAATCTGGTTAGAACTCAACCAAACCGATTTAGGTCAAAACTAGCCAACCCAATTTGACTTAATTTAGAATACTTTCTAATTTAATGATCAAATTAAAATTTTAATTTGATCAAACCTACAAGACATGATTGACGTCTAGCAACATATCATGACTACCCAGAAGATGTGAAATTTTGATGGAAATACCAAAAATATCCTTCAGTGAAAATTACCATGCAACTAGATCCTTCGATCTTCCTACATCCATAATATGACTCTGGGTATGAAAATATGTCAATCCCAATATCATATTCATTTCTCTTTCAATCTTATGATAGTGATTCATTTAATGAAACATTAGAAATCATTTCTAATTTTCATCATGCTTTGATCAAAGTCTTCCTGAATCATTATTTGTTTGAAGCAGGTAGGATGCTATTTCCTCTTACCAGGAGAGATCGATTCCTTGTTAACCTACTCACAATCTTCATATATATAATCTACCATATCCAGATCATCCCGTACATAACTAAGTCATGAATGAGTATGAACCAAAATATGGATTTATATATATAAGATTCTATGGTAGTTTCAGGTCAAAGGATTACATGCACAAATTCCACTATGAGAACCATCTATTGACATGTAGATAAGACTCCATTAGATATTCTCAATTTGGATCAATTCAGTGAACTCATTCTCTAATGAGCACCCACATTCTTGTATTAGTGTCATACACAAGTTATTATGAGATCAATCACCCTCTTAATCGAGCATACAAAGAATGTGCTAGTCTTACCGAAAAACATTGATCCCTAACTCAATGTCTCCATCGACTAGGAATATTTAAATTAGGATTTTAAGATTTTAGATCTCACTAGTATGATCTCATCATAATCCTAAAACCATAGCCCTAATTTATAGAGTTCATCATAATCTTAAATAAATAATAAGACACTACATATGATGAAATAAATGCCTTTATTTATTAAAAATGTCATTACATGAGTCTGGAAGACAAAGAACATCCTAAAAATAAATTGGCTTGAGGGCATATTCCTTTCAATCTTCCACTTGCACTAAAGCCAATCACCCTTATATTTTAATCCCATACAATCAAGGTGGCGATCAAATAGTTGCAGTGGTAAAGCCTTAGTGAATGGGTCTGCTATGTTGTTTTTGTGTCCACTCATTCTATGACCACATCTTGTCTTTCAATAATTTCTCGAACGAGATGGAAGCATCTCAAAATATGTTTGGATTTATGATGAGACCTTGGTTCCTTTGCTTGAGCTATAGCTCCAGTTTTATCATAGTAAAGTGGTACTGGATTCTTAATTTTAGGAATAACACCTAATTCAGTGATGAACTTCTTTGTCCAGATAGCTTCCTTGGTGGCTTCACTTACAGCTATGTATTCTACTTCAGTGGTTGAGTTAGCAATAGTTGGCTGCTTAGTACTCTTCCAACTCACTGCTCCATCGTTCAGAGTAAAGACATACGCTGAAATGGATTTGCTATCATCTGGGTCTGATTGAAAATTAGAGTCAGAATATACTTCTAGTTTAAGATCAAAACCACCATATATAAGAAAAATATCTTTAGTCCTTCTTAAGTACTTAAGAATATTTTTCATAGCTTTCCAATGATTCTCTCCTGGATCAACTTGAAATCTACTTGCAATGCCTAAATCGTAAGCAACATCAGGCCTTGTACATAACATGGCATACATTATTGATCCTACAGCTAAAGCATAAGGAATAGAACACATTTTATTTCTCTCTTCTGGTGTCTTTGGAGACATTTTTTTAGAGAGATGTATGCCTTGACTCATGGGTAAATAACCTCTTTTACTTTCATCCAAACTGAATCTTTTTAGTATTAAGTTAATGTACCTTGATTGGGATAAGCCTAGCATCCTCTTAGATCTATCTCTATAGATCTTTATTCCTAGTATATAGGATGCTTCTCCCAAATCTTTCATGGAAAACTTATTTGATAGTCATAATTTGACTGATTGTAACATTGGGATATCATTCCCAATGAGGAGTATGTCATCTACATACAGAACCAAGAATACTATTGTTCTCTCACTAGTTTTCTTGTACACACATGGTTCATCCACATTCTTGATAAAACCAAACTCTTTTATTATTTCATCAAAATGGACATTCCAACTTCTTGATGCTTACTTTAATCCATAAATGGATCTCTTAAGTTTGCATACCTCATTTGGTCTCTCATTTGACTCAAATCCTTCTGGCTGTGATAGATAGACTTCCTCCTCAAGGAAACTATTAAGGAAGACGGTCTTTACATCCATTTGCCATATTTCATAGTCGTGGTATGTTACTATAGCAAGCATAATCCGAATAGATTTGAGCATGGCAATAGGTGAAAATATTTCATCATAATCAATCTCCTGTTTTTGCCTAAAACCCTTAGCCACCAATCTAGCCTTATATGTTTCAATTTGACCATCAGCTCCAATCTTTTTCTTAAAAATCCATTTGCATCCAATAGGATTTATATCCTTTGGTGCATCCATCAAAGACCATACTTTGTTGGTGTGCATAGATTCTATTTCGGATTGCATGGCAGCCAGCCATTTGTAAGAGTCCTTACTTTTGACTGCTTCTGTATAGGTTAGAGGTTCGTCATTCTCAATGACTTGGGCTTCATTGTTCTCAATAATGAATCCATACCTTACAGGTCTATTTCTTACTCCTTTAGACCTACGGATAGGAGTTATGTGTTCTGGTTCTTTTATGTGATTATATTTTGAAAAAGTTCTTTTTGATTTTCTTGAACTTCACTAAGTTCAATATTTCTGCCACTGACCTTTTCTAGGATAAATTCTTTTTCCATGAAAATGGTATGCCTACTTACAAATATCTTTTGTTCAGTAGGATGGTAGAATAAATATCCTATACTATTTCTAGGATATCCTATAAATAGACATCTGTCTGATCTAGCGTCAAGTTTATGTCCAAAATTTTTTTTGACATAAGCTGGACAATCTCATATCATAAGATACTTAAGATTAGGTTTCTTACTTCTCCATATGTCATATGGAGTACTAGATATAGATTTAGAAGGTACTCTATTCAAGATGTAAATTGCAGTCTCCAGAGCATGACCCCAGAAGAAAATAGGTAAATTAGTGAAGCATATCATGCACCGTACCATATCTAATAAGGTACGATTTTTTGTTTCGGCTACACCATTTAATTATGGTGTATAAGGAGGTGTCCATTCAGAGAGAATCCCTTTAAATTTAAGATAGTCAAGAAACTCACTAGATAAGTATTCTCCTTCCCAATCAGATCGAAGGATTTTTATACATTATTCAGTTTATTTTTCGACCATACTTTGATACTCTTTAAATTTATCAAAGGCTTCTAATTTGTGTTTCATAAGATACACATATCCAAACCTAGATAAATCATCAGTGAATGTAATAAAATAAGAGTATCCTCCTCTAGCTTGAGTTGTCATAGGACCACATACATCCGTATGTACAAGTCCTAATAACTCATTTATCCTTTCTCTATGTCCACTAAATGGAATCTTGGTCATTTTACCCATGAGGCATGATTCACAAGTTCTCAATGATTCATAATCAAAAGGATCAAAGAACTTTTCTTCGTATAACTTGTTAATCCTAGCCTCACCAATATGACTTAATCGATAATGCCAGAGTAAAGTATTATTTATGTCATCTCTCTTACGTTTTCCATTTTCATCAATATGAAATATATTATTATCCAAACATAGAGTCAACAAACCATTGCTAAATATGCTAAAATAAATAATTTCATTAGAATATTTGATCGAGCAACCTTCGTTCGTTACATTAAGACTATAACCTCATTTTAATAACAAGGGTATAGATATAATATTTCTAATGATCTTAGGCATATAATAACAATTTATAAGCTCTAAGATCTTTTCATAAGATAACTTCAATATATTTGTCCCTACAGCTTCTGCCTGGATAGATTCTCCTCCAACGCCATAAAGCTTGAAGTCATCTTTCTTCAAACTCTTAATTTTCTGCAGCCCCGACAAAGATTTCTAGATATGAAAACCACAACCGGTATCTAATACCCAAGAATTTGAGATGGAAGAATTTAATGATAATATAGTATGTATCTCATACTTACCTTTTGGTGCATTATTTGCACTAGACTTCATGGTTGCAAGGTAAGCCTTGTAATTCCTCTTCCAATGATCTGCTTTACCGTAGTGAAAATAGGTCATTTGTCCGAAGACCTTCTTCCCCTTTTTTCTTCTTATTTATACCACTTTTAAGATTCAACCTTCTCTTTGAACCCTTTTTGTCTGCCTTCTTCTTAGAGATCCCTTTCACAAGAAGAAGAGGAGCCTTATCTTTCTTGATATGGCTTTCTGCTGTCTTGAGCATATTTAACAGCTCAGGCAATGAAGAATTTAGTTTGTTCATGTGATAGTTTACGACAAACTGAGAAAATGATTTTGGGAGTGATTGCAGGATCAAATCCTAACTTAACTCTCCATCCATTACAAAACTTGACTTAATCAATTGATTAGGTCAATTACCATCAAAACATGATTTTGTATGGATATTCCTTCTGTCATTCTTGTATGAAATAATTACTTAGATATCTCATATCTAGCAGTCCTACTATGCTCTCCATAAAGTTCTTTTAGATTGAGCAATATGGATTGAGTGTCCATGCTATCATGCTGCCTTTGTAATTCATTATTCATAGAGGCAAGTATGATGCATTTGATAGTAAGGGAATCATTTTGCCACATCTTGTATGTTGTCTTATCTTCATCTGTGGCATCATTTTCTAATGGCTTAGGATCAGGGGTGTCAAGAATATAGGAGAGTTTTTCTTGACTGAGTACTATTTTAAGATTTCTCAACCAGTCAATATAATTTTGACCAGTCAATTTATTTGAATCCAAAATTAAACGTAATGAAAGTGAAGAAGCCATTTAATCTACATAATAAAGAATAATACATAAGTAAACAATTCATGATGACAAACATAATTAAATTAGGACTTTAATTTAATTATGTCTCCCACTAAAAATCATAACCCTCTTATTGATTTTCTTATTGAGAATAAGATTTTAATTCCTTATAAAAAGTCTTGTGGTTGCACAACAAACTTGTTATAAGTTCAAAAAGGTAGGAAACTCTTTCCAATTTCATTTTATGCAACTCTCAAAAAACTTTTACCTCTAAAACATTAATAGCCTTGTGTTAACACAACAAACTTTAATATTTTAGTTTAAGTAGAACCCTTCATTTCTATTCAGTCAGAAATGAAATATAACTACTTTTGTGGTTACACAACAAAGTAGTATATTCAAAATACTATAAGCATCTCAATGCACTAGATTAATATTACATCATTTCCCATGATAGATCTTATGGTTACACAATAGAACTAATATGGTTCTGGACATAATAAGAAAATAGTATGAAGAAAGGCCTTAATGTAGTGAATATAATATTAAGCATTTCAATCTAGAATTAAATTAATCAAATCAGCCAGGTAAATGGGAGAGAAATGGGGGTCCCCCTGTTGCTTTCCTTAGACACCAACAAATTCGGCTAGGTCAGACAATGGAACTAATTAAAAAATCGTGTTCGCTTTACCAATCATGAACCAATTTTACTAGACACCGATAGATCAATTAGACATCCTGAGTGATTCTGCTATAAATTAATTACACTACAACTTAATATAATTTTTCATAGAGGAATTTAAAAGGTCTCGATGTACATACAGATTTAAATCAAACTAAATGCCTAATAGCATTAATTATGATAAAATTCATGTATAATTATTCTAGGACAACCATCATTATATAGTGAATACTTTCCACTATATCAGGGCAACCTTTACAGAATAATATATACAACATAATCTCATTATGACAAGTAAAAGAATATGATCTCATCATATAAATAAAAATATACTAAAAATATTATATCATATTTTTTATTTATGCCATTATACTATAAGCAAAGCATTATATGATTTAACCTAATAAGGCTTGCTCTGATACCACTGATGGATTTGGTGTACAAGGTGGAAACATGGATTTCAAAGCAAAAACATGAAATCAAATAAATCAAAACCAAATTCTAGGACCACCTTATTAGCAATTAAATCATATAACATGCATTTGTAATATAAAAAAAAGTATTAGAACATACCTCTTATCGCTAAATCCTAAATTGACCTTGATTGTTGGTAGTAGTTCGTCAGGGGTTCCACCAGGTGCCCATGTGTTCACCCTCCAATGTTGATCCACACAGAGACTTGATCAAGACACCAGCAACTCTGATTTATATAATTAAAGTTCTAATAATAAGAACTTTAATTAAAAGGGCTAGACCTTCTTTAGCCTTTATGTCACCTTACTTGCCTCTCCTTATCTATATTTCGTTTTCTTTTATCTTCTTAATTTTTCTTCCTAATCTCTTAGTCTTAAGATGACTTCTTATCCTTATAATGACAAGGTCTAGATAAGAAAAAAAAAGAAAGAAAATTGGATAAAAAGAAACTCTTGTAAGAAAGAAAAGATAATGATTCCACTCCCTCGGACTCATGACGCGCACCCTTATTTATAATGTACGTAGGGGTGCCATCTAAAAAACTCATGCCCTTTCCTCATCAAATTCTCATGCCCCATCAGCCAATCTCACACCTCATCAGTAATAATGAGATATAGATATAGTCCAAGAGGTGCCTTAAAGCAAAAGGACTCTTGGATTAATTCTACGTAAGTTTTTACGAAGAGTCGCAATATTTCATCTTTGGCACCACCCTTTTCATCTATTAGATCATGAAACAAGGCCATCCAATGGCTCTAAAAAGAGACGCCCATTCAGCAAGAAGGTGTAGAGATAAACTTTGAATAGTCAAAGTCCCAAGAGACTTTGACTTGGTCCAAGAGACATCAAGGAGGATTAGGCAGCAAGGAGTCTTGGGTGGCAAGGGGTCTTGGGCGACAAAACATCCTAGGAAAAAAATTTAAAAGGAAAAAGAAGTATTTCATCTACAGAAGAACTCTTCTATGCCCCATATCAGATGTCCATGCCAATTAAAAAATATTTACGCAACATAACATATGGAAAAAGTCAAGAAGGTAGGCGCCATCTTATTCCATGCGCCAAAGAGTTCTTTGCACATGAAAGACTTCCCACGCGCAAGACAGAGACTCTCTGGCATGCGGGATGTAGGTATGTGGTGCCCAATCTGAAGCCCAATCAATCTAAGTTAATCCAACTCAAGACCAAATCTTATTTGGTTCAAATTGGATCTTAATTAGCCCAAATCGGAAGCCGATTTGAATCCAATTCAAATCCAGGTGCTAGGGTTTGCTCTATGTGCTAGCATATTCATCTTGCAAACATGGTCTAATCTAATTAGACTCTTAATTAATTCTCTTTGTGTGTAACCCGTTGGATTCCACATCTAACCAACAGTGAGTCAGGGTATGATTTGACCTAATCTGGTTAGAACTCAACCAAACTGATTTAGTTCAAAACTAGCCAACCTAATTTGACTTAATTTAGAACACTTTCTAATTTAATAATCAAATTAAAATTTTAATTTGATCAAATCCACAAGACATGATTGATGTCTAGCAACATATCATGACTACCAAGAAGATGTTAAATTTTGATGGAAATACCAAAAATATCCTTTAGTAAAAATTACCATGCAACTAGATCCTTCGATCTTCCTGCATCCTGAATATGACTCTAGGTATGGAACTATGTCAATCCCAATATCATATTTATTTCTCTTTCAATCTTATGATAATGATTCATTTAATGAAACATTAGAAACCATTTCTAATTTTCATCATGCTTTGATCAAAGTCTTCCTAAATCATTATTTGTTTGAAGCAGGTAGGATGCTATTTCCTCTTACCAGGAGAGATCGATTCCTTGTTAACCTACTCACAATCTTCATATATATAATCTACCATATCCAGATCATCCCGTACATAACTAAGTCATGAATGAGTATGAACCAAAATATGGATTTATATATATAAGATTCTATGGTAGTTTCAGGTCAAAGGATTACATGCACAAATTCCACTATGAGAACCATCTATTGACATGTAGATAAGACTCCATTAGATATTCTCAATTTGGATCAATTCAGTGAACTCATTCTCTAATGAGCACCCACATTCTTGTATTAGTGTCATACACAAGTTATTATGAGATCAATCACCCTCTTAATCGAGCATACAAAGAATGTGCTAGTCTTATCGAAAAACATTGATCCCTAACTCAATGTCCCATCGACTAGGAATATTTAAATTAGGGTTTTAAGATTTTAGGTCCACTAGTATGATCTCATCAAAATCCTAAAACCATAGCCCTAATTTATAGAGTTCATCATAATCTTAAATAAATAATAAGACACTGCATATGATGAAATAAATGCCTTTATTTATTAAAAATATCATTACATGAGTCTGGAAGACAAAGAACATCTCAAAAATAAATTGGCTTAAGGGCATATTCCTTTCATTACTTAGAACCCTATTTAATAGATAGCAAGCCAATTTGAGTACATATCCTCAGAAAGACATCGGCAATCTAGCAAAACCCATCATGGATTGGATCATGTCTAACAGAGTTTGATTCCTCCTTTTAGATGCACCATTATGCTGTGGTATTTCTGAAGGAGTCCATTGGAAGAGAATTCTATTTTTTCTTGAATATGTGAGAAACTCATCGAAAAGATATTCTCCTCCTCGGTCAGATCGAAGAGTTTTAATACTCTTCCTAGTTTATTTTTCTATGTCACTTCAAAATCATTTGAACATTTCAAATGAATCCAACTTAGGTTTCATCAGATAGATATATCCATATTTGGATAGATCATCTGTGAAAGTGATGAAGTAGAAATATCCATCTCTGGCACCTGTGCTCATTGATCCACATACATCAGTATATACTAGACCTAAGAGCTTAGTGGCTCTCTCACTTTTTCTAGTAAAAGATGATTTGGTTATTTTTTCAAGAAAATAAAATTCATAGGTTGGAAGTGATTTACAATCAATAACTTCAAGAATTCCCTCTTGAGTCAACCTATTATCCTATTCTTGTTTATGTGACCTAGCCTACAGTGCCACAAGTAGATATTTGATACACTATCTAATTTTGGGTGCTTGCCAGTTGAATAGACTATGTTAATAGATTGTGATAACATATACACACCATTATTCAAGTATCCAAAAAAAATAGTAACACCATTCATAATGATATTACAAAACTATTTTTTTATTAAAATTTTATAATTATTTTTTACTAAAAGGCCTATAGAAATGATATTTAAAAAAAAACTTAGACAAAAATGATAATCATCAAGAATAATAGTATGAGACTCAAATACAAATTTCAAAATTTCTAATGCTAGAACTGGAACTAGTCTTCCATCTCTAATGTTAAGAAATCTCTCATCTTACTCGAATCTCCTACTGACCTGCAACCCCTACAATGAATTGCAAATATGGTAAGGGCTATTAGTATCCAATACCCAGTCAGTAAAATCATACATTAAAAAATTATAAGGAGTTATCATATAAATATCTTACTCAGCAACAGCTTGCTTCTTTTTCTATCTATTCGAGTCTAGGGAGGTAATGTACTGAGGATAATTTCTCTTTCAGTGCTCCACTTCTTGTAAAAGAAGCATTCAACTTAACTCTTATTGGACTTGATCTTCCTGATCTGGCTTTACTTTGATGTCCCAGTCTGAACTTGCACCATTTTGCCCTTCTTCTTCTTGTTCTTCTTTTCTTTTCTAAAGGGCCTAGAACCAGAAGATGAACCTCCCACTAAGTTCACCAACTCTTATGGAGCTAATGATCCTTTTCAAAGTTCTGAATCAACCCCAGTAACTCATGGTAGTCTACTCAAGCTTTGACATTCTATAATGAGTGAGAAATGGGTGATAGGACTTGGGCAGTGAGTTCAGTATTGCATCTTTTCCAAGCTACTTATGTAAGAAAAAGTCGAGCATACTCAATCGCTTCATCAACTTAATTATGTACAGTATATAACCAATGACAAAAGCTTCATCTCGCATCCTGGCATTGAAGATGGCACAACTAGTCTTGTGCCTCTCAACATCATCGACTGTGCTACAAGAATCCTCCAATACTTAAAGCATATCTTTTTGGCTAAGTCATCTCGAATCTATGACTAAATTTGTCGCTCATGGTAGCCAGCATAATGTAGCGCATTATGGTTTAGTCACTAAGCCACTTCTAATAAGTGTCTCTGATGGTCCCACGTGCATTGACGGCTGGCTCCTCAGGTGCAGGATCCGTCAACACATACAAGATCTATTCATGCTCTAGGACTATCTTCAACTTTCGATACCAACTATCGAAGTTGGGTCCCACCATCTTATCATTGCCCAATAATGATTGGAGCGATAGAAAAGTGGCTATATCTGCACAATGTTTTTGTTGCCCAGATAGACAACCAAAGGAGGGAGGGTGAATTGGGTTTTCAAAAATTAAAACAGATGTGTGTAGTGCTAAATGATTAAAACCTAAGTGAATCAAGTGTAAGACCAAATGGAAAACACAATTAAGAGTACACACACAAACAAGAGAATTTTATAGTGGTTCGGTGCTCTCCCAGCACCTACGTCCACTCTCCAAGCACACTCTTGAGAATTTTATTATAATCTCGCAAGATTACAACTGGATAGTTTTTTTGAGCTCACTATCCAAAAATTTAGTTGGTTTTTCTCTAAGTTCAAAAACCACAACCCTTACAAGAATTAGACGAATCAATCTATAAATAAATAAAGAACAGAAAATGCTGCAAAACCCAAGTTTCAGCCCCTGCTGAAACCAAGTACACGAAAATAGCAAAAGGAATTTTATAACTCAAAATGCCCCTTTGAATGAGCAGAGAAGTTATCCTTGCAGTTCATTGAAAGCCTCTTTGAATGTCTGGAGTTAATGAACTTAGGGATTCTTCAAAGCTTGAGAGAACAGATTGATTGGAGATTGGGTATTCGTTCAAGAATAGAGCATGCTTTTGTTTCTCTTATTTTTTTCTCTTTTTTTAAAAAATAATCTTTCTTTCTTTTATATCTCTAGTATTTTCTTTTATTTGGTGATTATTGGAGTTCAGAAAAAGTAAAATCTGACCATTGGAGAGCAGCAACTAGCCATTGGAATGGAAAAAATCCAACCTGGAATGCCCCATCAAAAAGCTAACATTGTGTCTCGAGACCTCTCGATTTGTCTCAAGATGTCTCTCCAAGTTACGAGACCTCTCAGATTGATCAGGAGAGCTCTCATCTTCAGTCACACAAAAAATCATCTTTTTTAAAAAAATAGCTCGCTTGAGATCGAGACATCTCGATTCTGAACAAGATGTCTTGCTGGAACTGCAAGACCTCTTGGAAATCCTGCGAGTCCTCTCACTCTTAGAGCACAAAAATTGGATTTCTGTCATCAAAGATTGAGATGTCTTGATTCTGAGTGAGACATCTCACTAGAACCACTAGACCTCTCGCTCTCAGAGCATAAAAATTGGATTTCTATCATCTGAGATCGAGACATCTCGAGATTCACTCGAGACTTTTGGAAATCAAGCTAGAACTGCATTTGCTATATGCCAGTCCACTCAAGAGCTCTTAAAAGAAATTTGTGATATCTCGAAGACTGCTCCAAAGCAATTTTAGAGGATTTGAATTTTATTTGATTTTCACTTTATGTCTTCCTTATTTTTGGTCAAAGAGCTCTCTTTCTTCTAATATTGAAATACTTAAAATAAAATATATTAGTAATCACTTGCTTTAATATTTGATCATCATCAAAATCGCTTAGGAGGTCAACAATCTCCCCCTTTTTAATGCTGACAAAACATTAAGTAAGCCATAAAAGGAATGTAAGCAATGTATATCAAGAACTAATGAATGCAAAATTTTTGTGCTAAAGCTTCCCCTTAGTGTATGCTCTCATGAAATGAATAGGATTTGAATAACATTCCTTTTGTTTTGTATTTGTTCATTTCAATCATTTCATTTTCTAAAAGTTCCTTTTTGTGAATTTGTATTTTTGATTTGAATGATTATACGTTTGTATTTTGTATGTTAGATTTAATTATGCATTTGCATATTTCTACTTAATATTTCTCCCCCTTTTTGTCAGCATCAAAATCACAACAATGAGAGAATCATAAAAAGGCAAGAGCATGAAAAAGATTAATTTCATTGCAAGATGTGATAATACATAGATAGAGATGTATGTCGGTTTACAAAAAAATGAATCTCATACCAACATACTTAAACCAAAAGTTAAAATAAAAGAAATACTAGACCTAGTCTTCATCAGAGAGGAACTCAATGATGGGTTCAGAGGAGGATTTGGGTCAAATAGAGGACAAATGAGGAGCAGGTCTAGGAGAAGGTGATGGTCTAGAAGAAGATGATGGCCTAGAAGAGGATGGAGTCTGACTGCAAATCTACCGTAGGAAGGAGATAATGACTTCAGTCATGGTGCACTGAACAATGATGTTCTCTTCAAGTCTCTATGCAAGTCTTGCATTCTCGGATAGGAGTAGTTCAATTTGACCTGACGAACTGTGCTGCTCCTTTTTCAAAATCTTAAGTCTTTGAGATAATCCACTAATCTATTGGCTAAGTATTTCTGTTTAACCTTCAGTAGATATCTTTTGTTCTTCAATGCTTACAAGGACTTGATGCCTCATGCTGGATAGTATATCCATAAACCTTTTAGATACTTTCTGAACCACTTCTTCTACCACCCTTTCAATTAATAGATCTTGATCAAAAGCTAAGGGAGGTGCTGGTGCAGGACAAGGAGGCACCTGAGGAGAGTATGGGGACCCTGGTCTAGTAAAAGAGGGTCCAGTAGTAGATGGTGATGGTGGAGGGGGTGGAGACCTGTGTTCTTCGAGCTCATTTGCAGCATGTTCATCTGCCCTCACCCATTTGTCATTCCTTTTTACAAACTTTATCCAGTTTAATGTTCCTTCATTGATGTAGTCTATGGACCAATTTTTTTAAGTCTTCACCTTATAGATTAACTTTAAAGTCCTTGAAGATTAAGGTGAAGATCAATCCATAGGGTAAACAAGCCTTGCTTTTGTTGGTGGTGTCTTTCAGTTGTTGAAGCATAAGAGAGGAAAAGTTGATGGGAGTTCCAGTCACCATAAAGAACATGACACCTAGTTCTCTCTTTCCAACCCAGTCATGTCTTCCTACTTTAGGAAAAATGATGTGACTGACAAAAGATTACAGTAATCTCATCTCAATCGAGAGAAGATGTGAAACTAATTGTACATTTTCATCAACATCCTCCCTTTCTAAGATGCACTTGAGGGCTTCAGTTTTGTTGAACAAATTTAGATTGCTAATCCCTGCCCTAGGCACATCGAGAAACTGCCCTATTTTTCTCTCATCTAAGAAAATGTGTACCCCTTTCACAACGAACTCAACCTTCGACCCATGATCAAAGCTAATGTTGTCAAAAAATTCTCTTATCAAGTCTTGGTAAGCATTTACCTCTAGCGTACACATTTTTTTTCCATCCTTGCTGTTGAATCCAAGTCCCAATATGGAAGTGTTCCTGATCTATGTATTTGATATCCACATAGCGGCCCATTGGAACTATCCTAGTAGCAACGAAGAGACAAGCACAAGATGATGAAGCTAGTGAAGATGATTGAGGCAAGTCCCACAATCGCTTAGCCCTAGCTTCAGTCGATGGCGTGATGGGAGGTCTTTGTGTGGCAAGGGATCTCTTCTTTGGAGCCATTGGGGTTTAAGATTTGGAGGGAAGGGACAAGGAAAGGTGATTTGGAAGGTTTTTGAGGAGAGGAGGAGAGTTTTGGAGAGTTTGGAGGAGAGGTCTCGGAAGAATGAAACAATTGAATGAAATAGGGGACCTCTCGTAGAACGATTAAAAAGAGGGCCCCCAAGAGTCGTGAGCTCTCGACTTAAAGATGAGATGTCTCAAAAATTTTGAGATCTCTCACATCCACCGTGAGATGTCTCAAAATCCAGTCGAGAGGTCTCATGAATAACTCAAGACTTCTTGTGCACAGGGGGAAGAAATTAGGATAAAAATAAAATTTCAAGCCATTTTTTCTTTTTTGATTTTTCAAGATTGAATTAGGAGTGTTTACGATGATAAAGGGAGACCAAAAAATAATCTAAAAACTTTAAGATTAAATAATTTTATAAAGGATCATATACACTAAGTTCATCCCGAATTTTAGAGAATCTATCTTCACTTAGAGGTTTTGTAAAAATGTCGGCTAATTGATTTTTAGTTGAAACAAATTCAAGCATAATGTTATTGTTCTAAACATGATCTCTAATGAAATGATGTCTAATTTAATGTGTTTGGTTCTTGAATGTTGAACATGATTTTGTCAGATTTATGGCACTAGTGTTATCACATTTAATAGGTATCTTGTTTTGCTTAATTCCAAAGTCTTCGAATTGTTGTTTGAACCAAAGTATTTGAGCACAGCAACTCCCCACAGCAACATATTCAGCCTCGACCATTGACAGTGCTATAGAGTTTTGCTTTTTACTAAATCAAGATATCAAGTTCAACCCTAAAAATTGACAAGTGCCACTGGTACTCTTTCTATCAATTTTACATCCTCCATAGTCTGCATCAGTGTATCCAATCAATTCAATGGAAGATTGTTTTGAGTACCAAAGTTCTAAGTTGTGTGTGTAGATCAAATATCTAAAAATTCTTTTAATTGCTAATAAGTATGATTCTTTAGGGTTAGATTGAAATCTTGCACACATGCACACACTAAATAATATATCAGGCCTATTTGTAGTTAAGTAAAGTAAGGATCCTATCATACCTTTGTAGAGCTTTTCATTTACATTCTTACCATTCTCATCTTTGTCAAGTTTGCAAGAAGAGCTCATGGGTGTGCCGATTTTCTTTTCATTTTCTATGCCAAACTTCTTGAGCATCATCTTGATGTACTTTATTTAGCTAATGAAAATACCTTCCTTTGATTGTTTGACTTGTAGTCCAAGGAAGAAATTCAGCTCCCCCATCATGCTCATTTCAAATTCATTCTGCATCAACTTAGCAAACTCTTGACAAAGAATTTCATCAGTAGCTCTGAATATGATGTCATCCACATATATTTGAACTACAAGAAGATCATTATTTTTTTTTTCAAAAATAGTGTGGTGTCTACACTTCCTCTGATAAAATCATTTTGTAATAAGAATTTGCTCAATCTCTCATACCAAACTCTAGGTGTTTGTTTAAGTCCATAGAGTACCTTATTTAACTTATATACATGATTGGGAAGTGAGTGATTTTCAAATCTAGATGGTTGTTCTACAAATACTTCTTCGGCAATATAATCATTTAAAAAGATACTTTTCACATCCATTTGAAATGATTTAAAATTCATATAATAGGCAAAAGCAAGTAACAATCTTATAGCCTCTAATCTTGCTATAGGTACATATGTTTCATCAAAGTCAATTTCTTCTTCTTGATTATATCCTTTAGCAACTAATCTAGCTTTATTTTTTACAATATTACCATATTCATCTAATTTGATCCTAAATACCCATTTTATACCAATTATAGAATGATTTATGGGTCTGTTTACAAGAGTCCATATATTGTTTCTTTCAAATTGGTTTAGTTCATCTTGCATGGCTAGCATCTAGTTAGAGTCTTGTTCAGCTTCTTCTAGGTTTCTAGGTTCTATTTGAGAAACAAATGCCAGATAATCAAATGTATCCTTAAAAAAGGATCTAGTTCTTATCCCTTGTGAAGAATCATCTAAAATCAATTCCTTTGGATGATTATGTGCATACCTCCACTTCTTGGGTAGATCTCTATGATCATTAGATGCTTCAATCTCAACATCCTTATCTTGTTCAATGATTGTTGTAGAGTTATCTTTGTCATGAATGATGTTGTTCCTTAAGTTTAGCTCCTTCATTCCATCTTCGAGAATTCCTGTATCATCATCAAAAACATCTTCTTTTCTTCAAGAATGATTGTTAGCTTCATCAAAAATGACATGTATTGATTCTTTAACAACTAAAGATTATTTGTTGAAGACTCTATATGCTTTGCTAGATATAGAGTATCCAAGGAATATACCTTCATCTGCCTTAGCATCAAATTTGCCTAGATTATCTTTACCATTGTTATGAATAAAACATTTGCAACTAAAAATATAAAAATAATTAATATTAGGTCTTTTTCCTTTTCAAAGCTCATAGGGGGTTTTCTTTAAAATCGAACGAATAGAAACTCTATTTAAGATGTAACATGTTATGTTAATGGCTTCAACCCAAAAATATTTGGGTAGATACCCTTCACACAACATGGTACGGGCCATGTCAACTAAGGTTCTATTCTTTCTTTCAACAACTCCATTTTGTTGAGGAATTCTAGGTGCTGAAAAATTATGTTCTATACCATGTTCATTGCAAAATTCTTCAAAGTATTTGTTTTCAAATTATGTGCCATGATCACTATGGATACATACCACAGTAGAGTTCTTTCCATTTGTTATTTTCTTGTAAAACTTTGAAAATAGTGAAAATGCTTCATCTTTGTGAGCTAAAAATAGAATCCAAGTGAAACGAGAATAATCATCAGTAATTACCAGACCATACTTCTTTCCTTCTAGGCTTGTGGTCCTAGTAGGTCCAAACAAATCCATATGAATCAATTCAAGAGGCCTAGAAGTTGAAACTATATTTTTGGATTTGAAACTCCCCCTAGTTTGTTTTTTGAATTGGCAAGCATCATAAACTTGATCAATTTGGAAATTTAGTTTTGGTAGACCCTTAACTAAGTCATTATTATGCAATTTATAAAGAGTATAGATGCTAGCATGACCTAATTTTGGTACCAAAGCCAACTAGTTTTTTTTATGTTAGCATTCATTGCAACTACGCATTGGCCACTCTTCATAGCAATTTCATCAAGATTCACCATGTAGATGTTCCCATGCCTAAATCTAATGAATTTTAAACTATCATCCAAGGAACTAGATACTCTGCACAAAGAAGATTCAAATGAGACTTTAAAACCTCTATCACATAGTTGACTAATACTAAGCAAGTTATGTTTTAAATTATCAAATAATAATACATTATCTATAAAGATCGAAGGAGTAATCTGAATTTTATCATAGCCAATTATTTTACCTTTGCCATTATCGCCAAAGGTGACTACTCTCCCTTCCTTTCTTTCTAGGGTGATGAATTATTGCTTGTCACCCGACATATGCCTTGAGTAGCCGCTGTCTAAATACAATCCTATTTTGATCCTTGGGCAGCAAGGCATTCCTCATCATCTTATGCCATGAAACACAAGTTTGCTTTATTTTGATTTTCTTCCTCCGTGCTTGACTCATCGCTATCACACCAAGTTGCTAACATGGCTTTCTTTTTTATTTTTTTTGTTCCCTTCTTCAACAGAGGACATTCAGCCCTAAAATATCCTAGCTTCTTACATTCATAGCAAGTCGGCTGATCTCTCTCTTTTTCTTTTTCATTCTTCTTGCTAGCTTCTTCTCTAATAATATTTCTCTTCTTGAATCCTTGTCTTCTTCTTCCCATAAATTTTTTGAATCTTTTGATCACCAGGGCCATGTCTTCATCATTTTCCTCACTGGTGGATAGATCTTCTTCTTCTTCATCAATCATGGATTTCAGCACTATTATTTTCTTCTTCTTATTGTCTTTCTCATTGTGCCGACTCATGGCTAGCTCATGTGTCATCAAGGATCCAATGAGCTCCTCTAGTGGCAGTGTGTTCAGATCCTTTGCCTCTTGGATGGCTGTTACTTTGGCTTCCCATGACCTAGGCAAAGACCTGAGGATCTTTCTCACCAATTCACTGTTAGTGTAAACTTTACCTAAGCTTTTAAACTATTTATAATATCAGTGAATCTTGTGTACATGCTAGTGATAGATTCAATTGGGTCAATTTTAAATAACTAATATTAGTGAACTAGCATGTTAATTTTTAGTTTCTTTTACTTGATTTGTCCCTTCATGTGTGACCTCAAGTCTGTCCCAAATTTTTTTTGCAGAATTGCAAGTGGAGATTCGGTTAAACTCATTTGCATCAAGGGCACAATAGATTACATTCATTGCCTTGGCATTTAATTGGACAAGTTTCTTGTCCATTTCATCCCAATCCTTCTCCGGCTTAGGAGAGGATGTGCCATTGACAATGATTGTAGGTGCGTGTGGGACATTAACAATAACACTCCATATGTCATAGTCAAGGGCTTGAATGAAAATGCGCATGCGAGCTTTCCAATAGGTATAGTTGGACCCATTGAAAAGAGGTGGCCTATTTATGGATTGCCCTTCGGCAAGTGAACCTCCTAGTTGGGTTGACATGATCTTTGTCTCTAGTTGATAAGATCAATAATTAGTAGAGAACCAAGGCTTTGATAGCAATTGTTGCCCAGATAGACAACCCAAAAGGAGGGATGAATTGGATTTTCAAAAATTAAAACATATATATGTAGTGCTAAATGATTAAAATCTAAGTGAATCAAGTGTAAGAGCAAATAGAAGATACAATTAAGAGCACACACACAAACAAGAGAATTTTATAGTGGTTCGGTGCTCTCCCAGCACCTACGTCCACTCCCCAAGCACACTCTTGGGAATTTCACTAAAATCCCACAAGGTTATAGTTGGATAGTTTTTCTGGGCTCACTATCCAAAAATCTAATTGGTTTTTTCCTAGGTTCACCAACCATAACCCTTACAAGAATCAGACGAATCAATCTAAATAAATAGATGAGAGAAAAAGCCCAAAAATCCAAGTTTCAGCCCCTACTGAAATCAAGTACACGAAAAGAGGAAAAGAAATTTTACAACTCGAAATGCCCCTTTGAATGAGCAGAAAAGTTGTCCTTGTAGTTTGTTGAAAGCCTCTTTGAATGTGTGGAGTTAATGCACTTGAGGATTCTTCAAAGCATGAGAGAACAGATTGATTGGACATTAGGTATTCGTTTAAGAATAGAGCGTGCTTTTCTTTCTCTTATTTTTTTCTTTCTTTTTGAAAAATAATCTTTCTTTTTTTATATCTCCAGCATTTTCTTTTTTCTAGTGATGATTGAAGTTCAGAAAAAGCAAAATTTGATCGTTGGAGAGTAGCAACTAGCTGTTGGAACAAAAAAAATCCGATCTAAAATGCCCCATCGAAAAGCTATCATCGTGTCTCGAGATCTCTCGATTTATCTTGAGATGTCTCACCAAGTTACAAGGCCTCTCGGATTGATCGGGAGAGCTCTAATCTTTAGTTGCATGAAAAATCACCTTTCTAAAAAAAATAGCTCGCTTGAGACCGAGACGTCTTGATTCTGAATGAGACGTCTTGCTGGAATCATGAGATCTCTCACTCTTAGAGCATAGAAGCTGGATTTCTGTCACCTGAGATCGAGATGTCTCAATTCTGAATGAGACGTCTCACTAGAATCGTGAGACCTCTCAAGAATCTTATGATACCTCTCGCTCTTAGAGCACAGAAACTGGGTTTCTATCGTCTAAGATCGAGATGTCTCGAGATTCACTCGAGACTTCTCAAAATCGAGCTAGAACTATGGTTGCTGCATGCCAGTCCACTCAAGAGCTCTCAGAAAAAATCTGAGACATCTCGAAGACTGCTCCAAGGCAATTTTAGGAGATTTAAATTTTATTTGACTTTTACTTTATGTCTTTCTTGTTTTTGGTCAAAGAGCGATATTGGAACACTTAAAATAAAATAAATTAGTAATCACTTACTTTAATATTTGATCATCAACAAAATCACTTAAGGGGTCAATAGTTTTAACCAAAATTTAATTAGTAATTGATTCATTAGACCAAAAGATTTGGACTTTAATTAAAAGGTTCTCCTACTATTTTATTTGAATTGATAGCCTCTACCTCCAATTCGAGGAATTATCCTAATTTCTTAGTGGATACTAGAATCCACATAGACTGCAAATTAGCCCAACTTTGGTTGGTCAACCTATGTACCTCTAAGTATAGGTTTATAACCAATTATTTCTCTAAATAATTGTTAGTAATTCAAATTTGTCTCAATCCCTAATCAATAGGCTTTGGCCTCCACTAAAAAGGTTTGGTTAGGTCCAACCATTAACACGACCATACTTGATCCATCAAACTAATGAATGATTAAGCCCAGCTTTGGTTGGTCAACGTAACCACTATTTGAAAAGATGCGGCTAAGAAATCATATTATGAATGATAATCTCATCAGCCGATAAGCACCAAGCCTTTGGGCCTCCAATGATTATCCAACTAATGGACCCATTATCACCTACTTAATGGAAGGCTATGATCTAGTTATTACCATAACTATTTTATTTTAAGAATCTAATAATTTTAAATAATTTTAATTAAAGAAAGAGAGAAGGTCAGATGAACTAGCTTGTCATAATCCTCCCATCGACTTCACCAAGCCAGCTTAAGGGAGACCAATAATAAGCTGGTCTAGGAGCACCTAAATCAGTCACATTGATTTATCTAGTTGACATGGGTTAGCTCAAATAGTCAAGTGATCTGATCAAAACATAATTTTGCCAAGAGGATAGGTAAGTTCGATTAGTGGGAGGGTCTGCCAAAGCTTGCCTTAGACACCATCAGAAATGGCCAAGTAAGTGAGCTGTCAATTAAAGACCACCGATCTGGTTTACCTTAGACACCAATTAGTTTAATTAGTCTCGATTAGATCAACCTAATAGTTCATGCTAGACCGCATAGCCAAGAATCAAGTTCTTCTTGGGTGTCGTTAAAGATATGGACTTGACCAACTATAACTATTGTAATTGATCTAGAGAATCCTTGACCTAATCTAAGACAATAATTAATTAGATTTAGTCAATTCTCTAATTAAGTTCATTCTTTAATCTAACTCTAGGTCTAACCCAATTAATGGACCTAATCTTCACTAACCCATTAACCCAATGTGTTATGATTTGTGACTTAGGATCTTCAATTCATAATCCTCGATCCTAATCAAATAACTTCTTAATTCTTAATTAAGTTTTAGGCTGAGGGTTGGGATTTAGCTTTTCAAAAATAATTTTCATGTTTGTAAAATATTTTTACAACATGATTCTACCAACCAAGTTACATGTTTGATTCAAAATCAATATGCAAGTAAGATAAGCATGAAATTACTTTAGATCTAACCTAAATAGGTTCATGTAATTGAAATGGTTTCAATTCCAATCAATCATAAATTATCTTAGATTAAATCTAATACATTTATGATGATTAAAATTAGATCAAAATATTTTTAATTAGATTATAAAATTTTTTAGATCTAATCTAAAATTTTATAATCAATATTTTAGATCAACACGTACTAGGATAACCTCTCCACTGTAAGGGGTAAACCTTACAGCAGGACAACCTTATAATCAGTCTACGCAATCTAAAATATTTATTATCAGATCTAAAACTATTTTAAATTAGATAAATTATAAATAAAATTAGATCATATCTAATTATTTTATGATAAAAGATAGATCTATATGAACTAGGACAATCTCTCCACTGTAAGGGGCTAACATTACAGCAGGACAACCTTATAATAGTTCGTATAATCAAAGTTCTTAATTTTAGATTAATAATTAGATTATAAATTAGATCTAATCTAAGAAATAATCTAAACATGCAAAAATAATCATGTAATAATTAACTTAGGCTCTGATACCAATTGAACGACTAGATTTAAGATTTTAGGGCTAAATCTTAAAATTTTTTTAAGATCAGGCAGCGGAAGACTGAAATAAATCAAAATTTATTCATAAAAATAGAAAAGATCCTAGATCTAAGATTCTATTACATGATTATAGAATAAGATTAAATCAAAAATTAAAAATATAAGAAATAAGAAAAGGTGTTGATCGCATCAACATAGATCTACACTAGATCTACTGTAGGTATGTAACAAAGGATCAGATCCATATTACTTATGCAAGTTAGACATTCTAACTTGCTAATCCAGGCTTGAAGATGAAGCTCTGAGACATATGCATATCCAGCTTCTAAGGGATGTCCACACAAGTCCACAAATCCTGATCAGAAGTTCGATCTTCAAAAATCAGCACAGCATGCTATTGGAAATATGCGCTCTTCCCACACGGATCGACGTGGCCATCGGTGTTAGCCAAGCAATCAAGAAAGTACTTCTTAGAGATCTCTACGAAAGAATGATGAAATAAATCAAGAAATAGAGAAGAAGAGAAGAAGAGATTTTTGGATGAAAAGATCTTTTATTCAGTATATTTCAGCACTCTTACAACTTTGACCTATTTTCAGTATATATACTTTACAAAGGGTCAAGCTCAAGCTCATAGAAAAATTTTTCAAATCTAAACAACCCACGTACATAAAATAATAACCCATGAAAACTGAGCCGACCAAGTTTCAGACTGAGCCAGCTAACCTATAACTAGGTCGGCTCAGTCCTAGACTGAGCCAACCTAGTTCTATACCATGCCAACAGTCTAAAAATGCTACTATCTGAATTTTTCTCTAAGACCTAGCCAACCTACTCCTGGACTGAGTCGATCCAGTTCCCAACTAAGCCGGCTCAGTCTCAGAGTGAGTTGGCCCAATTTCTGAACTTTACTATTAAGACTGATTCTTCTTCTGACTCGCTTCCGTCTTTCCATGACCTACCTTCTTATGTTTTCATGACTTAGGAGTGCCACTTCTAATTTCACATTCTCCACCTTAGTGCTTTCAAGTCCTTGTGAACTCATCTCTTCTCAACAGACCCATCCATGCCACACATCTCTGAAAGCTATCTCTGGGGAGTACCTTCGTGAGTGCATCAGACTGATTCTCCTTGGTATGGACCTTCATCAGTTCTACTTCACCTTCCTCCACTAGTTCTCTGATCATATGGTACCTCACGTCTATATGCTTTATGCGCGCATGATAGACTGGGTTTTGTGCCAATAATAGAGCACTCTGACTATCACTGAATAGTGTAACCTTGCTCTGCTCCACCCCCAACTCATCAATCAGCCTCCTAAGCCAAAAGGCTTCCTTTATAGCCTCCGTTATCCTAATGTACTCGACCTCTATGATAGACAAGGCTGTGATTGACTGAAGGATTGATCTCCAAGACACTGATCCACCATATATGCAGAAGAGGTATCCCGTAGTAGACCTCCTTGTATCAAGATCACCAGCATAATTTGCATCAACAAATCCTTCTAGAGGACCTAAACCTTCAAACATCTTCACAAATTATCCTCCAAATCCTTCCGATTACCCACCAAATACCAAACCATAATCCCTTGTTCCATGCAGATATCTTAATATCCATTTCAATACTTTCCAGTGTTCCTACACAGGGATTGCCATGTATCTACTAACCGTGCTAGCAGCATGTACTATATCTAGTCTACAGCACACCATAGTGTACATCACACTACCTACAGCATTTGCATAAGGAACTCATTCCATGTACTCTCTCTCCTCTTCTGACTGGGGGCACTATAACTTGGAGAGGGCAAATGGCTCGACAATGACGTCTCTATAGGTTTGGCCTTCTCCATCCCAAACCTCTCCAAAACCTTTTGGACATACTTTTCTTATGACAAATGGAGCACTCCTTTGCACCTATCTCTGCAAATCTCCATTCCAAGGATTTTCTCAGCTGGACCCAAATCTTTCATCTCAAATTCAGATGATAATGTCCTTTTCAATCTTTTCACAACATCCATGCTTCTACTGGCTATGAGCGTATCATCTACATACAACAATAGGTACAGGGCATCCTCCTCATCTACATCCTTGACGTAGACACAACAATCATGTTCACATCTGCTAAAACCTAGGCTCAAGACAAAGCTATCAAACCTTCGATACCACTGACGAGGGGATTATTTCAAGCCATACAAATATTTTCTGAGTAATCACACCTTTTCTTCCTATCCCATCTCTATGAAACCATCTGACTGCTTCATACAGATTCTTTCCTCCAAAGTCCCATGAAGGAAGGCTGTCTTCATGTCCATCTATTCCAATTCCATGTTATGCTGTGCCACCAGTGACAGCAAAATTTGAATAGATGTATGACGCACCACGGAAGAGAAAATTTTTGTGTAGTCAATCCCTTCCCTTTATGAATATCCCTTTGCTACCAGTCTTGCTTTGAATCTAAGTCCACCTTGTTCTGAAGGTGCTTCTTTCTTTGTGAACACCCACTTTGAGCCAATAGGTCGAGCACCCTCTAAAAGATCCATCAGCTACCATGTCTAATTCTTCTCAAGTGATTCCATCTCCTCCATCATGCCCTGCATCCATGAATCATGATCCTCACTCTCCATGGCCTCTGCATAATTCTCTGAATCACTATTAGCAGTGATGAGTGCATAGGAGATAACCTCATCAATGCCATATCTGACCGATCTCTTAATAGTATGCTGGGGCTTGTGCAAAGCCACTTCCACTGGCATATCTCTTTCTGATGTCTATGGCTGCTCCTGCACATCGGTCTAAACTACCGACCCTCCATGCTGATTTTCAATCTGAGATAATACTTTTCTACTCAGCTCCACCTCAATAGGAACACTCCTGTAAGTGGATGTAACTTGCATGCCATCATGCTCCGACTGGTCACCACTATTCACCTTTGTTTCCCTAGTTCCATCTATCTCAGACCTCCTCAAGATGCTCTTATCATCAAAGATAACATCCCTGCTGATCACTGACTTTTGTGCCTAAGAGTCCCACCGTAGGTACCCCTTGACTCCTTGTGGATACCCTATGAATGTCATCTTTTGAGATTTCAGATCCAATTTGCTCCTCTCGATTGCCTCCACATGTGCATAGGCTGTGCAATCGAAGACTTTCAGGTGGCCAAGCTCCACCTTCTTTTCACTCTAGACCTCTTCTGGAATGCCTCCATTTAGCTTCTAATGAGGGGACCTATTCACAAGAAAATAAGAAAAAGTTAGAGCATCATCCCAAAAGAACTTTGGGAGTGATGTTTGCAGCCTCAAACTTCGTAGCTTCTCGATCAGTGTTTGGTTCATCCTCTCCACGACACCATTCTATTGGGAGTCATCCTCACCATGTAATGGTGTTTGATGCCATTTTTCTCACAGTACCTCCTGAACTCCAGGCTAGTATACTCCTCTCTATTGTCCGACCTTAAATACTTTACCTGTCTCCCTGACTCCTTCTCTACTTTAGCTCTCCAGGCTCTGAACTGGATAAACACCTCTGATTTTTCTTGGATCAGATAAACCCATACCTTTCTTGAGAAATCATTAATAAAAGTAACAAAGTATTTTGCCCCACCTCTAGCTGATACAGGAGTTGGTCCCCACTCATCCGAGTGCACTACATCCAGCACTCCCTTGCTGTGCTTGGTACTTCTAGCAAACTTCATCCTACGCTATTTGCAAAAGAAACACGGATCATAAGGATCTATGCCCTTCTTCTTCAGGGTTGGGATCATATCTCTTCTGCTTAGTTCTATGAGCCCACGATCACTTATATGATCCAACCAATAGTGCCACAGCCGATATAAAATCTACTCCTTCTATGCCGCTGCTAGCACCTCTGCACTATCATTTACCACTGAGCCTTCCATTCTATAAAGATTGTTGCTCAGTCTTCTACCTCTCATCACGACCAAAGCTTCCTTAAAAATTTTCAGACATCCACTCCCAGCCTGACTATTAAAAACATAATCCTGCTCCTCTAAGTAGCCCAAAGAAATCAAATTCTTTTTCAACTCCGGCACATGCTTGACATTTGATAATGTATGAATGATCTCATCGTACATCCTCATCCTAATAGGGCCAATTCCAGCTACTTTATATGGATGATCATCTCCAAGGCTGACACTTCCACCATCGGCCTTCTAGTAGGTAGCAAACCATTCTCAATGAGAAGTATAGTGGTGTGAATATGCTGAATCTAATATCCATATAGTATCATACTCTGTGAATCTATCTGATACAACTAGCAGGTCTTCTCCACTACTCACAGAAGCTGTATCATCTTTCTTGCTAGCTTTCCTTTTTCTGATCTCAAAAGGGGACAATCTCTCCTCAGGTATCTAGGCTGATGACATTTATAACATTTCAATGACATCTTTCTCTAATCACGAGACTTTGATCTGCCCTTGGATTTTCCTCTTGTCTTCTCCTTTGATCTTCCCTATCTTTTGTTCACAGCCAAGACCTCAAACTTAGGGTCTCCTTTGTAGATCTTCTTTCTTTGCTTATTTGATCTAAGCACACCAACAACCTCTTCATAGTTTAGGATCTCCTTCCGATAAACTAGAGTTGTTATGGGACTATCATACGAACCTGGGAGAGAACATAATAACAGCAATGCCTGATCCTCCTCATCGATCTTCACATCCAAACTCATCACCTCAGAACACACTTGATTGAACTTTTGGATATGTGCAACAAGATCTCCGCTTTCGGGCATCCTCAGACTATACAGCTATTTCTTCAACCACAGCTTATTCATCATGTTCTTTTCTATGTATGTGTTCTCCAATCTCTCCCGGAGCTCCTTTGCCATACCTTCTATGCAAACCTTGGGGAAAACCTGATCGGTCAAGCACATCCGGATTGTGCTAAAAGCAATTTTCTCCAACTCTTTTCAATCCTCAGCACTGATCTTTTTCGACCTTTCTTTTGTCAAGACCTTGTAGATCCTTTGCTAAATCAACAAGTCCTTTACTCTTTGATACCATAAGGTAAAGTATTTCTTACCGTCGAACTTCTCAAAATCCATCTTGAATCCACTTAATCCCATGACTTCAAACAAGTCAAGAAAAAATCTCTAACACCCTTAACGATCACACACTAGTAAAACTATCCTTCACAGAAGATCTAACTAGCCCTAGATCCTCTTTCCAAACTTCTATATCATTGTTCTTTCATGTAAACAATCTCCACCTCAATCTAGAGACAACCACAAAGCAAACTAAAAGTTTTAGGATAAAACCTGGTACAATAGATCCTTGATGTAGTAAACCCTAGGTGTCTTCCTTCCTTCCATGCAACACCACTCTGATACCAAATATTGAAAATATGCGCTCTTCCCACATAGATCGATGTGGCCATCGGTGATTAGCCAAGCAATCAAGGAAGTACTTCTTAGAGATCTCTACGGAAGCATGATCAAATAAATCAAGAAATAGAGAAGAAGAGAAAAGATATTTTCAAAAGAAAAGAACTTTTATTCAGTATATTTCAGCACTCTTACAACCTTGACCTATTTTTAGTATATATACTTTACAAAAGGTTAAGCCCAAGCTCATAGAAAAACTCTTAAAATCCAAACAACCCATGTACATAAAATAATAGCCCACAAAAATTGAGTCAGCCCAGTTTCAGACTAAGCCGACTAACCTATGACTGGGTCGACTTAGTCCTAGACTGAGCCGACCAAGTTGTGTACCATGCCAATAACTCAAAAATGCTACTCTGTATCTGAATTTTTCTCTGAGACCTAGCCAACCCAATCCTAGACTAAGCCGACCTAGTTTCCAATTAAGCTAACTCAGTCTCAGAGTGAGCCAATCTAGTTTTTAAATTTTATTATTGATATTGATTCTTCTTTTGGCTTGCTCTTATCTTTCAATGACTTGCCTTATTATGTTTTCAAGACTTGGGAGTGCCACTTCTGAGCTCACACATGCTAGTACTATGCTGATCCTTCTTCGATAGTTGATCCAATACTTTCTTCATTAAGATTTGGACTCTTCAAAATATCAAAAAGAATAGGAGAGATTCTAAATTTGAGATAACTCTCAAACAAATCTCAACGTTGGAGGAAAAGAGAAGAAGAAAATAGCCCTAGAAGAAGACCCTCTTCTTCTTCTTTGTTCTCTCACCTAGACACCTAGATTAGTGTCTTTAGAACTCTAATTCCCAAGATGAATATTTTTCTAATTTTATCACACCCAAAAGGACTCTCAAATGTCTAGAATCCAAAAAAAAATCAGCCTAAAATTTATTTTAAATAATAAGATATGGAGGAGTCTTGTGTAGATCAAATACCTAAACAAGGCAGGTCCAAATAAGACAACTAGTTGGGCTGCCCAATACTTGGGCGCCCCCTCCTTTCTTTTTGGTGTGGACCACCTCAATTTGTCACACAAAACTTCTCTAATTCTCAAAAAAATTCTAGAGAAAAATAAGGAGTATAGGTGGCAAAAGGGAGGAGGAATTTTGATTGCAGCAAACTCTATCAAATAGAATTTGATTTCAAAACAACTCTCCTAATTTGACTTGGTCCATAACCACTTGCCATGTAAGAAAGAAGAAAAGTAAGTGGACATGTGTGAAGACCTAAGAGAAAGGATTTTTCATGCAAAAATCCTAAAAAATAGAGATGGGAGTGTGGGGTGGGCGTGAGATGTCAAGTGGCACAAGGAAAGAAGTCCTAGTCTCACTAGGACTTTTAATTTGACTTGGTCAAACATGATTTTTGAATCACATTAAATCAAAATTAACTGAACCTAATTAAAGTAGGTCATAATATAATTAAGAGTCTAATTAAATTAAATTTAATTTAATTTTGATTTAATTTTCTAATCAAATTAGAAAATTGCATTAATCCAAATCCTAGTTGAACTAGGACTAGTTCTTTGTTGAACTTGGCTTATCCAATAAACCAATTGAACTTGATCCAATCTAGCTCAAACTAAATCTAATTAAATTATATTTAACTAAACTTAATCTTAGCTCTTTGGCTTAATTAAATTAAGCTTATTAGCAATCAAATTACTAATCGATCCTCCTACAATACTTGCACTAGGTTAAACATCAATCGTATTGATCGTTTAACCTTAGAATAATCTTAATCATTGATCAACCATCCGATCAAATTGTGAACTCTAATATATATAACCCCATAGGTTCAAATCTAATCTAGTAGCATAGCAATAAATTTTTGTACTAATCGAAGTGACCATCTAGCAATGATATCCGATGATCGGATAGGTTGAATGTGTAGAACAATATCCTTAGAACCCATGTGGATATAGTTTCCATATAATTCATCCTCTTGATCTAAATGCTCGTAGGATACCTCAGAGTTCAACTGTCAACTTTGATCAGACTGTCCACACTGTATTTCAAAATATCAAATTCATCTCATGGATTATCCTGGCCAAGGTTTTGCTATATTGAAATACAGTGATATATTCTTCCCCAACTATTTGAGTGGTCAATCCCATCTTGATCGTACATTGACTTTGCAAGTACTTGACTGTGCCTAGAAATCTTTTATTACTAAATTAGAAATTTATTTAGTCTGGTACTAAGGCACAGTGAGTTGCTTGCAAGCTACTGAGGTGATCTCAGGTTTAAGGGATACTTATACCTATAACCCATAAGAGACATTCTCGATAGCCAAATACTCTAGAGTTGGTCATGTTCAATGATGATGTAACCTTACATCTCACCTGTATGCCATACCAGTGTCTTCATACTCCTTGGTTAAGAGAACAACTAACCTATATAGCACGCAGCGACCTATGCTCGATAGACGCTGTCGTCCTAATTAATAGCCTATCATTTGGTCATGAATAATTTTAAGGACTAATCAATAAATCATCTCTTTATCAAACCTAAATAGTCCTTAGAACTTTAGCTCTATAATAGAGTTCGTTAGAAGATGAAAACTTGTAATAAAAAATATCAAAAAAATATTTTATTAATTAATAATTTAATTATAATTATAATATAACTCAACCATCAACAGGCTGATGATTGACTTTAGGACACATTTCTAAATAAGTTGCGTGCAATCCAATGGCTCTCAGCAAAGCTAGTCGGCATCCAACGATCATCAAGGACTCCCATTTTGATTCGAAGTTTTAGCACTTACCAGTGCATGATACGATGGCTGAAGTCATAGCCGATCAGGATCGTATAGTAAAGGCATTTTTTGGGTTTGATCAGAATTTCCCAGCTTCCTTTTTAGTGCAATCCAACTACGGACGTTGCTCCAAACTAAGATCCTATGGTCCAGAGCTAATCAGGTGCTGATGGCGGTGGTTTTTTGATGGATGTCAAGCTTTTAGATCTTGATCTAATGGCTAGGAATGTTCTGGGTGGTGAGGTTTGATCCAAGCTCTAATTTAACTTTGTGAAGGAGCAAAAAACAACTAGTTCTTCCTCTATTTAAGCCTTGTTATGCCAAATAGTAGAGACCAAAGAGACAGACCCTCCTAAGGGGGGATTAGCCTTGCAAACCTTCTCTTCCCCTCTTCTCTCTTCTTCTTTCTTCTTTCTTCTTTCTTTCCTTTTCTTTTTCTTTTTCTTTAGATATGTGAAGATGCTGGGAACCAAAGAATTTTATTCCATGAGAAATTAAAGATCGAGATTCTGGGATGGAGATGAAATCTTCAAGCATGAGTTGTATTTTCTTTTTCTTTATCTTTTATAATTTTTTTATGTAATGAATGATATGTTCTCTTATCCAATCTTAACTCTTATTCTCCATGCATGAGATCTAATATTAACATACTTATTATTGATTAATATCTAAATAGACTATATTTATGGAGATGGATTGTGATCGGAAGATACAGTTTGTGCCCAATTTAATAGTTTATATTAGAGAAAATCAATGAAAATCCATGTTATTAATTTTTAAGAATTAATGTATTGAATAGCTTATGATTCTATTGAGATGGATCATGATCGAAAGATACGATTCATACCTAAAAAAAATGATTATAGTCATAACTAAATTTTTAAAAATAATAAATTCTTGCATTAAAAAGAATTACCATAATCATACTAGAGATGGATTCAAAATTCTAAAATACTTTTAATTAATCCTAAAATCCTAATTAATTTAGTGGTTGCTTTCTTTTAATTTGCTAAAATATAATTATTTTTTTAATTTACTTACTTAAATTTTTGCTTAAAAAATTAATTTAAAATTTTATTTTTTTAATTTAATGTAACTCAGCCATCAATCTCTAAGAAAATCGACATTGAACTCACCATTGTTCTAAATAGTAAAATTAGATTTTAATTTTTATTTGGTGCTATAACAATGAGCATCAGATTGCCAATGCAGTTCTCATCAATAAGACGAACAGCAACTAGAGGATGTGCACAGACTTCACTAACCTAAATAAGGCCTACCCAAAGGATAACTATCCTCTACCCAGAATTGATTAACTGGAGAATGCAACCTCGAGCCATGAGCTCCTCACTTTCTTGGATGCTTTTTTCGACTAGAACTAAATTTGGATGGCACTAGAAAATTAGAAAAAAATTACTTTTATTACTGACCATAGTCTTTATTGTTATAGGATTATGTCCTTTGGATTCAAAAATGCAGGAGCTAGTACTAGTACCTAGTGAACAAGATCTTCAAGGAGCAGATCGACCATAACATGGAGGTATACATAGATGACATGCTTGTCAAGAGTCAATCTTTAATAAATCATATTGTCGATCTTGAGGAGACATTCAACACACTCTAAGAGTACAAAGATGAAGCTGAATCCTACCATGTGCACTTTTGGAGTAACTTTAGGAAAGTCCTTTGGATTTAGGTGTTAAGGCTTGGCATCATGGCAAATCCTGAAAAGATTCAAGCCATACAAGAAATGATAGCCCCAAAGATAATAAAAGAAGTCCAATGCCTGATGGAAAAGATTACAGCTTTGAATCGCTTCATTTGAATATCAGCAGAATGTTGCATGACCTTCTTCCAAGTACTATAGTAGCTAAAAAACTTCTGCTGGACTCCTAAATATCAGCAGGCATTTAAAAAATTAAAGAACTGCCTCAGCTCACCTCCCCTCCTCGCCAAGCCCGAACCTGATGAAGTGCTGTTCCTGTACTTGGCAATATCTCCCACTGCCATTTGAGCCATTCTAATTAAGAAAGTGGTGAAAATTCAGAAGTTGATCTACTATATAAATCAGATTTCGAGGGATGTAGAAATAAGGTATACTAAATTGGAAAAGCTAACCTATATTTTATTGATTGTGATAAGAAAACTTAGACCCTATTTCCAAGGGTATATAGTAACACTCCTCATAGATCAACCAATAAAAGCTGTTCTTCACCAGCCAAATACTTCTGAAAGAATAACAAAATGGCAAATTAAACTCATGGAGTTTGACATCAAGTTTCAACCTTGGCCATCTATTAAAGCTCATATACTAGCCAATTTTGTGGTAGAGTGCACTATCCCAGATGAAGCCAAACTTGAACAGTGGGAGATACGCATTTATAGCTCACGACCGAGCTCCTTTGAAGAGAAAGCAGACCTTCCCAAAGACTTCTAGGCCTTGTATGTTGATGGTTCGTTTAATGCATCTAGTGCAGGCACAAGCTTGATTCTAATTAATCTAGAAGGAGTTATAGCTGAGTATGCTCTGTACTTTGAGTTCTTTGCAACTAATAATAGAGTAGAATATGAAGCCCTGATTATAGGATTGACAATAGCTAAAGAATTGGGGATAGATCATGTGAAGGTTTATATTGATCCCTAATTAATAGTAAGACAAGTCAATGGTAGCTATGAAGCCCAGGAGAAAAGTATGAAGAAATACTTAGACATGGTAAGAAGTTTAGCCTTAACCTTTGGTAGTTTTAACATTCAACAGATCCCTAGAGCAGAAAATGTGAGGGCTGACTTTCTATCCAAATTGGCAACTTTGGCTCTCACTAAATTATAAAAGGAGATTTTCTTTGAAGTTCTTCAGCATCCGAGTTCGAAGGAATCCTAGACCATAATGCACATAGATCCTAAGCCTAGCTAGATTGTATTATATGTGTGTCCTAGAAGCCATATTGACCGATATATGTAAAATATTTTTTAGGGATATTTTTATAATTTTAATTTATAATTAATAAAAGAATTATTTTTCTATCACATTGTATATAGTGTCTGTGATACATCCATTCAGTTAATGGACATGATAACATATATTCTCAAGAGTTGAGAATTTAGAAAATGTATTATCATAATTAACTCATAAACTGCTCCAATCATAGGAACATCACAAGGATGATGATCAATCTGAAAGATTGATATGCGATCGCTTTCTTAGGATAGATGAATCTTGAGTCTACGGTGTGGAGATACGAGAGTGAGAGTACAAGTACTTATTGAAAATAAGGGCACTGAGTGTGACCACCTCGAGTAGTCATAAGAGTGTCTACCTTTTCATCGATGACTAGCTTGATGCTGCTGTTATGTATCCATTTTTTTGACTTGAGGTGCATCGGTAGTTCACCTTGAGTGTGTTATAGTTTGACTACACCATAACTTAGTCTTCTAGCCATTTGGAATCCTGAGGTGTATGTTGCCTATAGCATGTTCATTGTAGAAATCGGATCACATCAAAATGAATTCTATCAATCTTGGTAGATGAGGAGTAGTTCTATGATGATCATAAAATCGAGTCCTAAAACATATGGCCATGGCACTGTGAAATAATAGAAAGAAGTTTCTATTAAGATTTCACATCAGACTCAAATCGAATGATTCACTCGTATGAAAGGTGTTGGGTCTGACAAGTTCATCTTGACCTTGATCCTATCGGGGCTCATGATCGAAGAACCCAATCACATAGTTGACTGTACCGAGAGATTTGCATTCGGTTCTGATGGTTTACCACCACATACTACTAGGTATCACTGATGGCTTTAGGGATCAATTAGAGTTATCTTGATGATCGATGATTCTAATTGAATAAATCAAAAGAGTTCTGATCTACCAAAAGATATTTCGATGATATCGATGATGGAGATCACGACATGTCCCATTTGTTAAATGCTTATCCTAAAAGCTAGATTGGTCGATACATGTAAAATACTTTCTAGGAGCATTTTATAGTATTCACTAAAAATTAATAAAAAAATTATTTTCTATCATATTGTGTATTTAAATTGTCTGTGATACATCCATTGAGTTAACGAGTATGATGACACATATTCTTAAGAGTTGAGAATTTAAGGCATGTGTTATCATAATTAACTCATAAACTGCTCATGATCATAGGATCATCATAAGGATGATGATCGATCTGGAAGATCGATGTACAATCACTTTCTTAGGATGGATTAGTCTTGAGTCTATAGTGTGGAGACACCAGAGCGAGAGTAGAGGTACTTGTTGAGAACAAGGGCATTGAGCATGATCACCTCGAGCAGTCATAAGGATGTCTACCTTCTTATCATTGACTGGCTCGATGCTGTAATCATGTGTCTTATTCTTTGACCTGAGATGCTTCAGTAGTTCATATTGAGTGTATTATAGTTTCACTATACCATAACTCAGTCTTCTAGACATTCAGAATTCTAAGGTGTATGTTGGCTATAGCATGTTCATTGCAGGAATTTGATCGCACTAATAGGGGATCTATCAACTTCGGTAGAGGAGTAGTAGTCCTATGATGATCATGAGATTGAGTCCTTAAGCCCATGGCCATGATAGTATGAAATAATAAAAAGAAATTTCTATTAGAATTTCATATTAGACTCGAATCAAATGATTCATTCATATAGCAGGTGTAGGGTTTGACGAGTTTGTTGGAAAATGTGTTCTAAAGTCAATCATCTAAGTAGTAGATGATTGAAATTAGTATATGAATTATCTAATAATAATAGTAATTTGGCTATTTCATCATAAAAATTTTATGTTCCTTAAATGAACTCCTAAATTATGATGAAGTTCTTAGAACCACAATCAATCGATAAAGGAGGATTTATCGGATGATTCTTAAATTATTCAGGATCAAATGATAAGTTATTAACAAGGATGATAACTTATCGAGTGTAGGTCGCTATATGCCATATGCGTTGATTGTCCTCGTAACCAAGTATTTACTGGTATGGAATCTAGATGAGATGTAGAAGTACATCTATACTGAATGTGATCAATGTAACACTCTACTGTCAAGAGTAGCTAGCTAAGGCCAATGGGTATAAGTGTCCCTCCAACATGAGATCGCCACAGTGACTTGCGAGCAACTCACTATACTTTGGTGCTGGACTACCTGTATTTCTAATATAGGTGATGTAAGATTTTTAGATATAGCCAAGTATTTATAGAGTCGGTGTGTGAGTCAAGATGGGATTGACCACTTCTGATTAACTTCAGGAAGAGAATGTCTCGCTATGTTTCAATTTAGCAAAACCTAGGCCTGTATAATTCTCGTGAGGTGTCACAGGATTTGCAAAATTTTGAGACACAATAGAGATGACTTGTTGAGTATTGACAGCATACTCGAAGTCATCTTGAGCATTATTGGTCATAGGGATGAATTATACGGTAACCATGGGCTAGGGTTCTAAGAATGTTGCTTTGCATACATTCGACCTATATGGATGTTAGGAACCATTACTAGATGGTAACTTCGATTGGTATAAGAATTGATTTCTATGCTATCAACTTCGGTTCGAATCTATGGGGTCACACACATTAAATCTAATAATTTGATCGGTTAGTTAATCGATGATTGAGAATCGTTTCGAGGTCAAACAATCAATACGATTGATGTTTGACCTAATGCAAGTATTACAAGAGGATCGATTAGCAATTAGATTGCTAATTGGCTTAATTTGATTGAGCAATCAGGCTGAGATCTAGTCTAATTAAATTAGATTCAAATAGAATTGGTTTGGATTTAATTAGATTAAGTCTAATTGCTTTATTGGATAAGCCAATTACAAGGGAAGAATAATTCCTTATTTGACTAGGACTTGGGTGCACCTGATTGACTTAGGATTTAAATCAGATTTGAATCTTGATTTAATCTAATTTAATTGGACTCCTAGTTGGACTAGGATCATCCTTAACTGGGTTGTATTTAATCTAGTTTAAATAGGATTTAAAATAATTTTGACCTAGTCAAACAAGGGGAGTCCTAGTTGGATTGGGACTCTCTCTCTTTCACTTGTGCCTAAGAAAGCCCATGCCATATTTTAATTCTAGATTTTTTTTATGATTTCTATACCTAAAAAATGATTTTCCACACCCCATTATCTCAAAAATTAGATTTAAATTTGATTTGGTCAAAATTCGAAGGAAGTTGGAAATTGTTTCCTACTTGGAAGAGTCTTATTTGACCCAAACTCCTCCCTCCCTTGTGCGCCAACTCTACCCATTCCCCTATATCTTATTCAACCCTTTTTCCCTTCATTTTGTGCATGAGAATCAGTGGTTACATGAAAATATAAGTAGGAGGGGCATCCAAGAGTTGGACGCCTCATAGAAGTCCTCCTTTGACTAGGTTTTGATCTAGTCTTGCAATAAAAGGTTGACGCCTCTTTTGAGATGGTTTAAGGATGCAAAAAATTTTAAAAAAATTATAAAAAATCAGAGGAGAAGAAGGAGAAGGTGTGGAGTATTTGTGGTGCCAAGATTCTTGGAGAAGAGTCCTCAATTAAGACATCAAAAGTTGATGTCTTGAAGAGACAAAGTAAGAGAAGATTGTCTTATCTTATATTTTTCTTTTATGTTTCTCTCTTTCTATTTTATTAATGATTTTTATATGATAAAAAACTAAGAGAGAGAGAGGAAGGGCTTGAGGAAAGATGGTGCTAAGATTCTTAGAGAAAACATCTTCATCTGGACATTAATTGTTGATGTCATGAAGGCACAAAGGTAAGAGAAGATTATCTTCTCTTTGTGTTCTTTTGAGTATCTTCTTCTTCATTATTTTATGTAATTTTTATATGATAAAGATCTGAGAGAAAGAGAGGAAGAGGTAATGAAATCTATGCTCCAAGGTGTTGGGGCATGGTGAGCTTTTTTGGATATGATCTGAACATGTCCTGATGCGAGAAGAAAAAGAGAAGAAGGTCTTCTCTTAGGGTTTCCTTGAGAGCCCTTCTTCATAATTTTATTTATGAGATTTTTATGAGAAAAATATGAGGTTGTGATATCTAAAAAATTAAGAAAAAATCTAGAAGAGAAGGTCTCCTTTGATCCTAGCGTAGAGGTGTTTTCAGGACATCAACTGTTGATATCCTGAAGGAGAAGATTTGTCTTCTCCTAGGGTTTTTTCTATATATCTTTTTATTTTTGTTTTATGGGAGATCCAAGGGTTGGATTCCTTCCTCATTCCTCCTAATGTTCTTCATCTCTTGGATTGTCCAAGCGATCCGAAGAACATATATTTGATTAACCATTAGGAGGGATTCACAAGAAGCTAGCACTTCAAGCGGATCTTCATTCGACGAACCTCTGATCTTTGTTGTAGGTTCGTGTAGATCACCTATAGAGGCCGGATGCTTGTGTGGCTCCAAAGACAACAATGGATTCAACCATGGAGTTCTCAACCCATGCAAAGGTAAGAGATCTGATCTCTTGGCGATTTAGATGCGATCTAGGGTTAGATCTAGAATTTTTCTAGATCTAGGTATTGATATGATCAATACCACTTATGATTAATTTAATTTTAGATTTATATTTGCATCATAGCATATTATAGATCCTTGATGTAGGGTTTTATAATTTGATTACATGCATGTTGTAGATAAATAGTTTAATCTATGTCTTCTACTGCTCTATATTTCAAAAAATTTTTGAAATCTATGCATGAAACCCTGCATGTTTCTCAATAGAGTTCACCTTGACCTAGATCCTATTGGAGCTCATGATAAAAGAACCCAATCATATAGCTAGCTGTACCAAGAGATTTGTATTTGGTTCTGATGGATTGCCACCACATACTGCTTTGTGTTACTGATGGATTTTGGGACTAATTAGAATTATCTTGATGATCGATGATTCTAATTGGATAAATTAGAAGAGTTCTATTCCATCGAAAGGTATTTCAATGATTTCAATGATAGAGATCATGACATGTCCCATTACTATATAGAACTAAACCTAACTAGATCATACAAATAAGGATTTGGATCGGATGTCATCAATTGGGCTAACCTAGTCAATTGATTTGGATTAGATCCAATCAAGCTTAAGAAAATCATGCTAGCACATGATTGGACCTGACTTTCTCCATCTGTCATTTTCTGGTTCATCTTGATTGAGTTAAATTAGATTTGGCTCATCTGGGAACCCTATATGATTTTGTCCTGGTCTAACTGAAGCTTGTCCTAGTCAAATCAAGACTTGTCCTGACCAGCTCAAGGCTTGTCTTAATCCCATCAAATGGAAATAGGACAAGACCTAGTATTGCAAGAATTGAAGGATGGGGCATGTGCCCCATATGGATAAGAAGGGCATGCACCCCATATGGATAAGAAGGAGGCTCCCCAATCTTATGAAATTTGAATGGGTTAAGAGTTTGAAAGAGTTCAAACTCTAGGGAGATAAGTTCTCCTGCGCTACCTTCTCCTTATCTATTTTATGGAGCATTTTTCCCTAGTGTTTTGTGTGACAAAACACTTGGGTAATCAGAATATGGCATGGAAATAAGGTAGGAGTCCTTCTGCTTTAAGCAATCTAGTTGCTTAAAGCCCTAGGACTCTAGGGTTGCACCTAGTCTATAAATAGATGTGTTGCACCCTTTGTATTATCCACGATGAAGCCCTGCCTCTCTCTCTATCTCCCATGCCTCTTCTCTTGATCCCTCCCTCTTCTGTGCACCCAAAAAGTTGTGCAAAACAGCAATCAAAAGTTGAGTGCTGCTACTGCAAAGAGCAAGTCAAGACGATCTAGTTCGTGAGACGGACGCATTGCTGCTGAAGATTCGATCTAAGGTGATCCAGGAAGATCTCAGATCTAATTTTCTAAGATCAGATCTAAAAAAAGAAGACCTCTAGATCTCACCTGAGTAGACACTGATAGAGGCTAGGCACATGCGTGGCTAGCATCGGAACCTCGTCGCTTCAGATCATCATTGCGGTAAACCATTTACCCGATCAGGTAACATGAGATGTTATTATTTTTATTTTAACTTTTATTTTTATAATCAGATCTAAGAACTCTTAGATTTGATCAAATCTTAGTAAAAAAATTAAAAAAAATTTGCTTCAGATCTGATCCGATCAGATCGATCCTACGGCCAAGGAATAGCGATTCCTTCAATTGGTATCAAAGCCAGGTTATGCCTCTCTAGATCTATTTTAATTTGATCTAATTTTATTTTTTTTATGATTTGATCATTTAGATTTTAGATATTGTATAAGATGTAATTAGATCTAAAATCTATAGATGTATTTAAAATTTTCATATATATGACATATGCGATACATGTCCAGACTAGTTAGAAAGTTCTATGCCATGAATAGTCTAGACCCAAAAATGTTTATGATGTGATCGTTTAAATTTTTATTTTTAGATGTTACATGAGATGTAATTAGATCCGAAACATGAGTTTATATGTTTAAATTTTATACATGAGATACAAAGCATGTGTAACTTAGATCTTTAATTGTATAAGAGTTATATGCATTAAATCTAATTGTTTTGTTGTGGAATCTATATTTTTGATTAAGGCATTCTCCTTAGCCATCCGGTCATAAGAGTAAGAAGGGTTTAAAGGCCCTCAATTTTCATTCAATGGGAAGCTCTTATGGCATGTACGGGTGCTGCTATGCATTTGCCCTTAATCAGAAATCGAATACTTACTTTTTTGCAAAACCCTAAATCCAGAAACCCTAGGATCTTTACATGCTTTGATCTTGAACCATATTTTGACTTAATTAAGACTTAAGTTTATAAAACTAATTAGGTCTAAAAATTATGAATTTTCAAATCTAAGATATTTTCATAAAATATGGGTTCGGGTATGGATAGCTCAATTAGGTCTAGCAGTTGATCAAACCAATCAAGAGTTGGTTTGGTGGGATTAAGAGTGCTTAGATTTGACCAACCTATAAGATATAAGTCTTGGTCAAGGTTGACTCATAGTCACATGTAGTTGATCACTTTAAGACCTAACTTGGCTTTACAGTTCAAGCCTGGATTGTAGGCTAATCTGATCAGTTCTGATCAGATAAGTTGGTGTTTAAGGTAAGTTCGATAGATATGATCGGTGATCTTTAATTAGGAGCTACTTGATCTGAATGCATTCACGGTGAATTAATGGCATCTTCCTTCCATCGATCTTACTTACTTGGCTAATCGGGTCGACCTAGTTCTAGTTTGAGGTGGCTAACGATTCGAGCTAACCCATGCCACTAGGTTAGTCATAACCGTTATGACTAAGTCTAGTCTAAGAGACCTAAACCATATCTTTCTATGAAAATATTAAGTCATAGATCTTCCACTATTGTAGTTATGCAGGCCCTTCGTAGGATTGATTGTTCTTGATTAGATACAGTGGTTCAGTTGCACTGAAAAGATGCAACCACATCTATTAGGCATAGGATGCTATGAATTAAAGGATGGGTTGGGCTCAATATTTCAGATATGGTGAGGGTCCCAATCAAAAATTCAATTCATGCAAACGGTGGGTCTGACTTAACTAAAGAGTGGAGTAATATTCTAAGCATGATGAGCTTCATGAATTAGAGATCAAGTTTGGGTGCACCATGTTTGGAGAAATATTAGACAAGAGTTGTCCACTCATTAATTAATCCATCACCAATAACTATTAGGTGAGGTGATAAGCCAGTCGGTAGGACCACACCACCCACTAAAAGTCAATAATTATGGAGATTTTTGCATCTTTGCTAAGGAAGTATAGCGATTCGAGAAAATAGTGGAAGCCTAAATTTATTTAAAAATGAAGCTCCTAAATAAATTGGTTAAGTTAATTATAAATCTAACTAGAAACTTTGACTCTCTATAGAAAAATGTCTACATCAAACCCTTTAGCCCGAATCCTAGATACCCATAAATTGATAGGACCCAATTACAAGGATTGGCTATGAAACTTGAAAATTATTTTGAGTTCTGAGAAGCTGTCCTATGTACTGGATTAGGAACTTTCCACTCTCCCAGCTCATCCGACCATTGATCAAAGAGAATCTTATGAAAAGTGGTCTGACGATGACAACAAAGTCAGGTGCTACATGTTGGGCTTAATATGTGATGAGTTGTAGCATCAACATGAAAATATTAACACTTCATGCTAAATGTTGGCTCACCTACAAAAGTTGTTTGGTGAATAGAGTCATGCAGCATGCTACTAAGTCTCAAGAAGACTTTTTAAAGTGTAGATGCATGATGGGCAATCGGTCCAAGATCATTGCCTGGCGATGATCAAGGACCTGGAAGAGATTGAGAAGCTGGTGTCTTGATGGATAAGAAACTGTAGTTTGATGTGATCTTGCAGTCCTTGACTGATTCATATGGCTAGTTCATTATGAACTTTCATATGAATAAGCTCTAGTGCACTTTGGCAGAGTTGATGAATATGCTTGTTTCTGCTGAGTGGACTTTAAAGGACTCAATGGGCTCAATTCTTATTGTGGAGCAGACTTCTACTAAGAGAAAGTCTTTTGGGATGAAGAAGAAGTTTGTGAAGAAGTAGAAGATTGAGAGGAAGAAGAAGAAGGGTGAGCCAAAGACGAAGGCTATGGAGAAGGAAAAGTATTTTCACTGCAACTCCGATGGTCATTGAAAGCGGAACTATCCTTCGTACTTGGCCAGTTTGACGAACAAGAAGGAAGGAGGACCTTTTGCAGGTATGCTTATTGTTGGGGATAAATCCCGCTCCTGCCGAAGCCCGGCCCAACGCTCAGCCCAATGTAACCAGTAGCCACTGAAGAGCTTCAGCGCCAGGCGCCAGGCCGAACCCTTAACACGGCCGAACTGCCTAGAGGCCGAATCAGCGAGCCCTGGCCGAACTCCTTCGGACCGACTCCAAGCGACCGAGCTTCAACGAAGTCCTCTCAGCGGCCGAACTCCTTCGGACCGATTTCAAGCGACCGAGCTTCAACGAAGTCCTCTCAGCGGCCGAACTCCTTCGACCGACTCCAAGCGACCGAGCTTCAACGAAGTCCTCTCAGCGGCCCCGAACTCCTCAGCGGACGGGTCTTTAAGTGGAATCCCCAAAGCGGTCGTCGCTCAGGAGCCCGAACTCCTCAGCGGTCGTCACTCAGGAGCCCGAACTCCTCGGCGGTCGTCGTCAGGAGCCCGAAACTCCTCAGCGGTCGTCCACTCAGGAGCCCGAACTCTCGGCTCGTCGTCGGTCACTCACGTAGCCAGCCCGAACTCCTCGCGTCGTCATCAGGAGCCGACTCCTCAGCGTCGTCACTCAGGAGCCCAAAAACTCCTCAGCAGTCGTCACTCAGGAGCCCGAACTCCTCAGCAGTCGTCACTCAGAGCCCGAACTCCTCAGCAGTCGTCACTGGGCCGAACTCCTCAGCGTCGCCCTCATCAAACTTCGGCCGACCGAGCTCCCACCGACTCTCAAGTGTCCAAAGCCTCAGCCTAAGTCCACGGCCGGCCGAACCCCAGATGGCCGGGCCGCGCTTCTCAGCAGCCGAACCCTCGGCGGACGGGCCTTAGCTGCATACCTTCGCCAGACGCCTATGGAGCGCGAACTCCCTCCTATCTTCCTCTTCAGGAGCCCCGACTCCTCCGAAACAGGCACACGACGAGACCTTCATCCCTTCATTCGGCGAGCTCTGCAACCATCACCATCAGTCAGTCGCCGCACCATCAGTCAGTCCGCCGCACCATCAGTCAGTCCACCGCGGGCGATAGCGACCGCTGTCAGGCGGCGATGGCTGCCACCCTCCATCCCCGTATGCGGTGCCAGTGAGACTGACTCCGCCGAACCTCGAGCGGCCCGCCAGCACGCGGCTGCAGTTGTCACCATCAAGCTCCACCTATAAAGGTCACTCCCGACACGCTAAGGCGAAGCTCTCTAAACTCTCGACTCTCTAAGCTCCCCTCCACATCTCTAAGCTCCGGAACTCATTCCGGGCACTCCCATTACTGTTGGTCGGAAACTAACTGACCGTCGGAGGGTCCTGCCGGAGCCCACCCCCACGTTTCGGGCGGGACTTCGTTTTGCAGGTCCCGGCGACGCCCAGCGGCTTCGATTGCGGCGACCTCCGGCGGCGATGGATTTCTGCACCAACAGATTGGCGCGCGTCTGTGGGAACAAGGATTGAACCTTCGAGGTTCCCTTTGTTCTTAAAAGGAGTGCTCGGCGACGATTTCCCTCCCCTGCTCTGGATCTCTCTCCTCCCTCTTCAGTATTCCTTTTCTGAAAAGAAAAATGCCTCCCAGACGAACCTCGACCTGGAGGTCGGCAGCCTCCGCGGCCCGATCCCGTTCGGGTCCGTCCGCTCCTACTCCGCCCCGACGACGCGGGCCGCTCCGTACTCGCGGTAGATGCAGAGCGGTTCGACCTGCTTGCCCAAGCAGGTCCGCGATCTTACGGAGGCGGTGCAGGCAGTGCAAGCCACGCATTCGCGAGGTCCAGCGCCCACGCGACCGGCGCGGGGTTCCCCGGAACCCGGGAATCCAGTCCAGGAGTGACCGGTGTGGG
>QRFJ01000506.1:0-14003 GCA_006176705.1 Cocos nucifera
AAAATATTTTGGTATCTTTTTTCATCATAAGTTTACATCTTCTAATAAACTCTATTATTGAAGTTGTGATGAAGTCCTTAGGACTATTTAGTTTTTGATAAAGAGAGGATTTATCGATTAGTCCTTAAATTTATTCACGACCAAATAATAGATTGTTAATTAAGGATAACAGCGTCTATCGAGCATAGGTCGCTATATGCCATATAGGTTGGTTGTCCTCTTAACCAAGGAGTGTGGAAGACATTAGTATGGCATACAGGTGAGATGTATGAGTACATCATCATTGAACGTTGACCAACTCCAGAGTATTCTACTGTCGAGAATGTCTCTGATGGGATATAGGTATAAGTATCTTAGACCTAAGATCACCTCAGTAACTTGCAAGCAACTCACAATGCTTTAGTACCGGACTAACCAAATTTCTAATTCAACAATGGAAGGCTTTTGGACAGTCAAGTACTTGCAAAGTCAGAGTGTGATCAGGATGGAATTGACCACTCCAAGAGTTGGAGAAGAATGTATCACTGTATTTCAATATAGCAAAACCTTGGCCAGGATAATCCATCAGATGATTTGATATTTTAAAATATAATGTGGACAATCTGATCAGAGTTGATAGTTGAACTCTGATGTGTCCTACGAGCATTGTGGTCAAGGGGATGAATTATATGGAAACTGTATCCGCATATAGGTTCTAAGGATGGTGTTCTACACTTTCGACCTATCCGGCCATCGGGTATCATTGCTAGATGGTCACTTCATTGATACAAAATTTATTTCTTATGCTATCGAACTTAGGTTCAGACCTATGAGGTCACACACATTAGAGCTTATGACCTAATCAGATGGTTGATCAATGATTAAGAATTGTTCTAGTGTTAAACAATGAATACGATTGGTGTTTAACCTAGTGCAAGTGCTGCAGGAGGATTGATTAGCAATTGAATTACTAATTTACTTAATTTGATTAAGTCCAATAGGCTTGAGATTAAGTTTAATTAAATATAATTTAATTAGATTTGGTTTGGGCTTGATTGGATCAAGTTCAATTGTTTATTGGATAAGCCAAGTGCAAGGAAAGAACTAGTCCTTAGTCTAACTAGGACTCGGAATTAACCCAATTTTTTAATTTGATTAAAAAATAAATTAAAATTAAATCTGATTTAATCTAATTTAATTAAGTTTTTAAATGGGTTAGGGCTTATTTAATTGGGTTGGTTTAATCTTGATTTTATTTGGTTAAAAGATCTTGTTTGACCAAGTCAAAATAGGAGTCCTAGTGTGACTAGGACTCCCTATCACCTTACGCCACCTTGGTCCTCAATGCCCCCCATGACCTACCTTTTAGGTATTTTTCTTACATGAAAAATTCCCTTTCTTCTCCCATGGATTCTCATGCCCTCTTTCTCTCCTCCAAGTCATATGTAGAAGTTTGGTTGGAAGACCAAGTCAAAAGAGGAGTTAGTTTTGCTTAGGATTGTATGAGATAGAATCCTTGTTGACCAAAACATCTTTCCTTGAGTACTACCCCTTCTTTTAATTAATTCTTCTCTTATTCCATGAAACTAGTCTCCTTTTTTGTGCACCCACCCTTGTTGGTCCATGCCAATAATTGTGGAGGAAGGCACCCAAGAGTTGGGCGCTGCCAACAATATTCCATGTTTGTATATTCCTAGTCTAGGAATTTGACCTAACTTGGACTCTTCTTTTTCCCTATTTATCGGATGAATTTTGTTCTGATTTTTTTTCTAGAATACAAAGCAATGGGGGATGTTTGGGTGTGCAAAAATCAGAGGAAGAGAGTCCTTGGGCATAGGGGTTCCATAGGCACCAAACTAGATGTTTAGGTGAGATAAAAGAGAAGAAGAATGGGATCTTCTTCTAGGGCTATTTTATTTTCAATCTCTCCTCCTTTCTTTTGAGTTTTTTTGAGAGAGTTTCAAATCAGAAAACTCTCCTCTTCCTTCTCATATTTTGGAGAGTTCAAATTTTGAAGAAGAGAGCATCAGATCGATCGTTGAAGAAGGATCAGCACAGTATTAGCATGCTATGCTGATTTCCTGCATCAGACTTCAAATCAGAGATTGTAGGCTCGTGTCGATGACTCCTAAAGGCCGGATGCATGTATGGCTTAATAGATATCATAAATTTACTAATAAAAATATTAATTTATCAATTAATTTATATTAATTTTTAAAAATTAATGATCAATTTATATATATTTTTAAGAAATTAATATTTTTATTAATTAAAAAATTAATTAAAAAGTAATAATTAAAAAATAAAATTATATTATCAATAAAAGGAAATTATTTTTTCGATCATAATGAAATAAGTTTTGTGCAAAACAAAGCTAAAACAAAGAAGATATGAATTTTTGAAGAAATAAAATAAATAAAAAATAAATAAAAAATAACATATGGCTCAGTCAGCTCAAGCCGCCACGCCATATCAGCTGGTGCATCCAAACACGCCGAGCCAAGCTGACGAAGCCAATGCACCAAGCTAGCCACGTAAGCTGACTCAGTCATAGAAGCTATTAGCCAGTCCACGATCCAGGCGTGGACTGCCAGCTCAGTAGAAACCGGTGAATCACGAAGTGACACATGGTGGACCTAGATCCTTAAAGAATTTACAAAAAATCTATCATGGCTCATAGGATATTTTGGACTTTTCACTCAACGATAGGAGGCACTAATTCGTTGTAGTGTACGGTGTAGTCGGTCCACGCGGTCCATGGGAACAGTAATTGTGCAATCATGTGGCTCTGGTTGCTTGCTATCAAGATTGGATGATGGAGGAAATTTTCTACTTCAAGCTTCATGTGGATCACCATCCAATGGCAGCACTCGATCCAGAGGATGATCCGATGGTCCAGAATGCTCCCGATGGTGATCAAGACTCCTGAGATGTGATCAGCGGCCAGATTTTCTTCATCAACGTGCGATCAACGACTAGAATTTAATCCAACCTAATCTGGGTTGATACGCATCCAATTTTAATATTTTTTTGGTTCGTTGGATTCCTATTGAATGGCTAGATTTCACCAGACTTCACTAGATTTATCTTAGAGCTGTTTTGATCCAAATTCTACTTAGATTTCTTCATATTTTGATGATTAAAAAAGCTCTTTGTCCCACATTGCTTGGAGAAAAATCCTCCACTCCTCCTAGCTCTATAAAAAGGACCCCAGGCCTCTAGAAATCAATAGATCTGATGAAAGGGAAGCCAAGGTACAAGATGGAAGCCAAGCTCAGGGTTGAAGGTTGCTTCAAAGCTACAATGCTGAGAAGAAGAGCCAGTCTTCTATGCCATCTCCATGCCTTCGCTGATCTACGATCTCCTTCTAGTTTTTTTTTCTCTTTCCTTTTTTTAATCTCTTATATTTAAATTTTGAATTTGAGTTTTAATTTTAATAAAAAAAGTTTTATTACTTTTTTTAATTCTATCTCTTTAAATTAGTTATTCTTTATTGCTCTTTAATTTTATTGCAAGTAGCTGCTAAGATCTAAATAGTTGATCTTAGTACCAAGTTTATTTTTGCATAATTTAAATTCTACTTTTATTTATAAATATATTTTATAATTTTAATTTTCTTTTTAAAAATCTTTTTTTTAAAATAAAATAAAATAAAATAAATTTAAAAATTTTAGAATTAAATCATTGCTTCTCTATGGATTCGATCTGCCTCACTACTCTCTTCATAACTTTTAATTAATTTAAAAAATTAGATTTAAACTAATAAACATGGTGTCTTAACGATAATATCACGCTCTTATCAAATTTTTGGCACCATTATCGGAGAGGCATAAAAATTAAATTTTTTTTTATTTTTTTGATTTTTTTATTGTCTACTAATTATTTTTCTTATTTATTTTATAGAAAAAAAAGGGAAAAGAACAAAGAAGATTAGGGCACGAACAAAACTTTCAATCCTATTTGGTGAGATCATTCCTAAACCCTAAATCTCTTTTCTTATTTTTAATATTTATTTTATTTTTAAATTAATTAAAAATTATCTACTTAAATCTAATTAAAAATCTCATCATAATATTAGAAATCCTAATTATTTAGAGCATCCATCATATCAATTTTATTTTTGATGATTGCTGGAGGCAAGGTAAGCTGTTCAAAAATTTAATTAATTACATACATCTAGTTTAATTGCATAGAACCTCTTGCTTGAAAATCTAAATATGCATATCATATTGAATCAATTTAAGGACACAATCCATTAAATAAGATAAAGTGGGGATTTGATCATCCTTCCTTGGTCCACAAACAACTAACCCTCATGTTGCATTAACCTAAACCTTAACTCTTAAAATCAATTAGATGTTGACCCTTAAGGATATTTGAGCTCAATAGGACAAGAAAATCTTAGAATTGAAATGAGTTAGGATTAATCAATTTAACTGATGTCTAGAAAAGTGGTTCAGGGATGATTGAGCCCAAAGGAAGATGGTTACTTAATTGGTTCCGTTCGCTTATCTGACCAAGCATAATTGATATCTAAGACAAGCAACGAGGGGACTCCCATCTATCTTACACTTATCTGGCCAGTTGATTGGCTGATCTTATACTTGGAGGGCTTGAAGGTGACTCTGATAGTTAAGAGCTGTCTAGATCTAGGATAACCATTAGTCAAGATTGATTAACCAACTTGATTGCTAACCAATATCAAATCTAATTAAACCTAATTCTTCTCTCTTTTCTTAGTTGTAGGACTCCTTAGGACCTTTTCTTTACAACTCTTCTTTCTTTCTTCTCCTTCCTCTAAAAATAAAATAAAATAAAATAAAAATTAAATTAAATTAACTAAAAAATATATATATTAAAAATAATAATTAAATTAAATTAAAAATAATAATTAAAATAATTAAAATAATTTAAAAAATAATTTTTAAAATTATCTAATATAATAAAATAATAAAAAATATATATATATAAAAAATTTAAAAAATTTTGAACCATACATTATGGTTACACTAATACAAGCACGGTAGAAAATTGCTTTTTCTTAATTTAGTTGAACTTAATTGAATTGTTGATTCACATTAAATCTGATAATCAAATGGCTAATCTGAAACTAATAGTCCAAAAATTAGATAAAGTTGACCTTCTTGCTCAGAAATTAGATCAACTCATAATCCTAGATCAACAATCTCCTGCACAATTCACATCACCTAGCCTAACCCATCATGCTGCACAGTTTTCATATTTTATTCAAGAATTAGTTCAAGCTACTCAAGGCTACTCCAAGCCGATTAATAATCTCCTTTCAAATTCATATAACCAACATTGGAGTAACTACTCTAATTTTTCTTGGACATCCTAACAAACTTGATTCAGATCTAAATTTTACTTATCCAAAACTATCAAAATAGGCCCCAATACCAAAACTATGTCTATAATAATGGTTAGCCTAGTCAGTTTACCCAGCCATCATATAACAACTAGCTATCATACCCACCTCCTCAACAGACCAATCTAGCCGATGATAGATTTAACCAATTTCAATAATTAATTCTGAATCAACAATAATCGATCTTAACTCAACAAGAATCTATCGCCAAACTAGAAGCTCAAATAGGATAATTAGTTGAGTCTAACATAAGGAGAGAACTAGATCAACTATCGAGCCTACCAATTTTAAACAATCCACCTAATGTCCACCAACCACCTAGATCAAGTTATCAATCTAATGTCTCACTTAAGAATCTCCAATTTGAGAATGCTAATGTAATTCCTGAACCTAAAAGCTATTGGATTCTTATGGATCCATACCAAGATCAGATGAGAGAGGCTAGTACTAATGCTAGCTAAAATAAAAGTTTAGAGGAATAGATTAGTACTGAGACTAACCACATAGAAGAACCCGAGCCAAGAACTAGTACTGATGCCAGTTTCAGTTTAAATAAGATAGAAATAAGGAAGAAGAAAGTGGATGATTTACTAGTCTTATAAACCTAATACCCTAGAAGTCGATTCTTCTTACAAAAATCAAGAGGCATGTAATGAAGTGTGATAAGTGATAAAAATATACTAATAAAAGTATTAAATTATAAAATAAATTAATCTCTTTCTTTAGAAATTGATATTTTTATAAATCTTATGCAGGAAAGAAGGCCACCAATACGAAGATCTTATTTTTCTAGTTCAGATGAAATAAATTTCAGGCAAAATAGACTTCAAACGAGCCCAAAATTGAATTTCAAAAAAAAAAGAAAAATCTGGCTCGGTTCAAATCAATTCAGAAAATTGGCTCAGCAGATCGCCCGATTCGACCGCATCAGCAGACCGACCCATCGATGCAGTGCTGAAATTAGGATGATGTCAGCATTTTTTGCGGCGCATGGTGGACTGACATGAGGGCATTTCGAGAATTTCACATGAAGAAGCGCACTCCGATTGGCTGAAGAATGCGGTGGTCCATGCAACACCAGGCTCGTGCATGGTCTACAGAGGGCAATTTAGAAATTTTGTCGGATCCAACAGGCGCCATTCACTGAGACTTGATCGGACGGTCGAAATGAATATGCTGACAGACAGCATCCGCAGCTCCTAATCGAGATCCAACAACTAAGATTCATCCCGACATTAAACTAAAGATCAAAAGCCTTCTTTGTGCATGATCGAATGGTCCAGATTCAATCTAACGCTTGATCCAATGGCTAGAATGAATTCCGACTTGATCTGGAACATTTTAAAGGATTTTTAAGTGATTTTTGGACCATTTGATCAACATCCAACGGTCAAAATCATCTAGAATCCTAATTTGAGTTGTTTTGAGAGTTTTAAACCTAATTTCTAAAGGATTTTGGGAAAGAATCGATTTCTTAGCCTATAAAAACCTATTGTTGCCGTAAAAAATAAAAGAGAGAAAAGAGAGTGAGAAAAAAAAAGAGAAAAAAAGGGAGAGAGTCAAAGAAATAAAAAAAAAAGAGAAAAAGAAGAGAAAGAGAGGAGAGAGGTAGAAAGAGAAGAGAGATTTTTGAAAGAAAAGGAAGGGTTTGTAATAATTTTTTTTTTCTTTTCATCTTCCGACAATCAAGACATCGATCAAGGAGTCTCTTCTTCTTCACCAAGTTCTCCACACCAAGAGCAATGGATAGTCAATTTCAGCAATCAAACAGTCTAATTTTTCTATGCTTTTTATTTTATTTGCTATTTTTAAACTTATTATCATGAACTAAATTTTTTTTTACTAAGGCTAAGGTGTAGCCACTCTTTTGATGCAATATTCAGTGTGATTTATTTTTAATTTTAAATTTTATTCATGAGGAGTATATAAATCTGATCTTAATGCTTTTAGATTACTGACCATCTTCTAATTGATCTGATGAACATAGATTTTACAGATCAAGTATATCTATGTTATTGCTTCTTGATTATATACCTTGTATTATGAATCAAATTAGAATTCATATGCATGCAGGAATTTTAGTGCACTTTGGATGCAGCGTATTTTAATTAGAGGGTTTCACAAAACTTAATGCATTAATATTTATTTAAATTACACCTGGACCAAAGGATAATTAATAAATATTGATAGTTTTGCTATGCCTGGACCAAAGGATAGTGAATAAATTAGGAGACTCCACCATCACATGAAATAAAATTAATCTAATAATCTGAATATTGTATTGACTGAGTTGGTGAACCGATTGCCTTAGTAACACATTGCTCTTAAGTTTAAAACCCTAATAATTACACTCTCTCTATTTCCTTAAAAATTTTTAATTATTTTTTATTTTGTTCTTTAATTTCTTATTCTCATAAATTGGTCTTCTAAATAAAGCATAGGAAAGAGCTTTTCAGTACTTATTTTCCAATCCTCTAGGGATAATACTCTACTCATTCACTTTATTACTTGATCGACTGGTGCACTTGCCATAGCTATAGATTAGCACGCATCAAATTTTTGGCACCATTGCTGGGGATTGTATCTAAAATAATATTGAAATTTTGATCCTAGCTTTAATTTAGAAATTTATTTTTAATTTTTATTATTTTTTTTAAAAAAAAATTATTTAATGCATGATACGTACTAGACATAGTAACTTACTACCTTTAGATCCAAAAATTGAAAGGACCATTAGAAGACTACAACAAGAAAGAAACATGGCAGCTAAAGATTCTAACGACATCAATCTAGGATTGGATATGACGACCGAAGGACAGCATGAAGCTATTTGACCAGTACATCATCCATTAAATGATTACATCACACCATCTATAGCTGATGCAACTTCGAGCATCAAGAGACCACCTGTACGAGCAAATAACTTCGAAATAAAATTGGTGATGATCCAGATGATTCAATCAACTGTCCAATTCAGTGAACACGTGCATGATGATCCGAATGCCCATATTTCTAATTTTCTTAAATTTTATGATACTTTTAAAATTAATGGGGTGTCAAATGATGCTATTAGATTAAAGTTATTTTCTTTCTCTTTATGGGACAAAGCTAAAAGTTGGCTTCATTCTCTTTCTATAGGTTCTATCACAACTTGGGATGTCCTAGCCTAAAAATTCTTAGCCAAGTACTTTCCACCTTCTAAGACTGCCAAGGTGCACAATGATATCACTTCTTTTATGCAGATGGACATGGAGACACTATATGAGGCTTGGAAGCATTTCAAGGAACTGCTAAGGAGATATCCACATCATCAATTACCCGTATAGCTTTAGGTACAAACTTTCTATAATGGTTTATCTCCTATTAATCGTTCTACGATTGATGCAGCAGTAGGAGAAACCATTAACCAAAAAATGGAGGAAGAAGCCTTCGATCTGATCGATGAGATGGCATCAAATAGCTATCAGTGGCAGACAGAATGTATGATGCCAAAATGACTAGCAGCTGTGTAGGGAGTAGATTGCGTGCCAACCTTATTAGCTGAAATTGCAGCCCCTAGAACCGAAGTTAACAACTTGAAGGGAACAACTATGCAGAGCATTACTTGTGACCTATGTGGAGGAGGACATGATACGAGCAATTGCCAAACAGGTAATCCATTTTCTAAAGCAACTGATACAGCTAATTATGTTGATAATTTTTTCAGGCTGCAACAAAATAATCCCTACTCCAACACATACAATCAAGGGTGGAGGCAGCACCCAAATTTCTCATGGAGTAATCAAAATGCAACACAACAGCTACCCTCGAGGTTCCAAATACCTGAAAAGAAGTCCAACATGGAAGAGTTGATGGTCAAATTCATGCAAAACCAAGAAGCGACTATAAAAAATTTGAAAGCCAAACTTAGGCAGGACCAAGCAGCAGCAATTCAAAACTTGGAGATGCAAATAGGTCAAATGGCTAAGATAATCTCCTAGAGATCTTAAGGATCCTTGCCAAGCAACACAGAGACCAATCCAAGGAAGCAAGTCAATGCTGTCATCCTAAGAAGTGGTACAAAGCTGGAGGAGCCACATCAGAAGAAAGAGACTAAGAGCCAATTATAAATAAGAAACCAACAACTAAAATTCGTCAGTCATAAAAACAACCAGTAGATGGATGGTCTCCAGGTATATGATTTGCCGATCCAAATATGAAGCCCTACATACCACCACTACCATTCCTAGAGAGACAAATACAGCATCCAGATAAGGAATTTTCTAACTTTTTCAAAATATTAAAGAATTTACATATTAATATTCCTTTTGTAGATGCTATCACTCAAATGCCCAGGTATGCCAAGTTTCTTAAAGAAATCCTAACAAATAAGAAAAAGTTGAAGGAGCATGAGAGAATAAATTTGAATGAAGAATGCTTAGCAATACTTCAAAATAAATTACCACAGAAGCTAAAAGATCCAGGGAGTTTTACTATCACTTGCATTATTGGTGATTGTAGTTTTGATAAAGTTTTATGTGATTTAGGAGCAAGTATTAATCTCATGCTTTTTTCCATTTTCAGAAAGCTGGGTCTAGGAGAACCGAAGCCTACCACTATTACTCTTCAATTAGTCGATAGATCCATCAAATATCCAAGAGGTATAGTGGAGGATGTCTTGGTAAAGGTAAACAAGTTTATTTTTCCTGTTGATTTTATTATTCTTGATATGAAAGAAGATTATGATGTACCCCTTATTTTAGGAAGACCCTTTTTAGCTACTGGAAGGGCTTTAATAGATGTTCAATGAGGAAAATTAAATCTTAGAGTCCAAGATGAATAAGTTACTTTTAATATTTTCAAAGATACTAAACATCCTGATGATAATCAAACTTATTTTCTAATTGATATTATCGATAATTTAGTATATAAGAATTTTATAGAAAATAGGTTTGAGACTATAAGAGCTAGCAATGTCCAACTGAAAGAGGGATCGACCAAACATGAAAGTATTCTAATTGAAGTGGCACCAGATTGATTCAACTCAGAACTCAAAGAAAGTCAAGCTGAAGACTATAAATCAGAACTACTAGATAGGTTATTTTTTTTCTTTTTAGTTTTGATCATTTTTCTTTTCTTTTATTTTTAGTAATTTGTGGTTGCTCTTTTACTGCTTTGGTGTGTATTTTTAATTTTGTAGAGAAAAATCAATGAGAGCTCAAGCAAAATTTCAAAGCTCTAAAGAACTAGATTGAACTAAATCAAGTATATTCCTTCCTATCCTTTATTGCACCCTTTATTTTTTTTTCTCCTTTAAGACAATGTACAATAATAATAAAAAAAAAACCATGTGTCAAGAAGAAACTCTTGAGCAAGATAGACTGGACAAGTGATAAAAGATAGAATTATTTGCTAATGAATGTAATGAGTTAAAGAAGTAGATTAGTTGGTTGACTTTTAGCAGCCTACTTAGGTCATTAAAAGACTATTAGCACTTCTAATTGCACATGCACACTAATAAGGCAAAGTAGGTATTGATTATAAGGCCAACTAAGGATTCAATTATCACTGAAAATTGATAATTAATATACATTCTAATCAAAGAAATTTGAATTTAAGGAAAGAGCTACCTGCCTAAAAATAAAGTGCAAAAGATAGAGTATATGTGGATTGCCCAAAGCCTAGTAACTGGGTCTCTGCATCTAGGTCAAGTATGAAAATTCACGTAAAATGGTGATGGGAAGGCCAGGATGCTCAGCACAGCAAAGAAAAAAAGGACAGTGTGAAAGCTACCTTAATTCATGAGTATAAAATTGAGAATGTATAGAAAATTGACCAAAATAGGTGATAAGAGAGGATACTTTTATTCTTTTAATTTAATACTGAAATGCTAAAGTTAGTCATCATGAACACAAGTGCTATAGATCTTTGATGTACTCTAAGAAAGTTTTTAATTGTATTGACTGAAAAATTTGCTTCTGAAGCTCAATGCTTAATTAGCAGTATTTTCTAAACTTTTTGATCTTTAGTCCTAGATTTTATCTTTGTGATGGATAATCTTATTGAAACATGGTATTAAATAAAACATTGCTAAGGGACTAGCAATGACTAAGTTGGGGGGTGTGATAAGTGGTAAAAATATACTAATAAAAATATTAAATTATAAAATAAATTAATCTATTTCTTTAAAAATTGATATTTTTATTAATTTTATGTAGGAAAGAAGGCCACCAATATGAAGATCTTATTTTTCTAGTTCAGATGAAATAAATTTCAAGCAAAATGGACTTCAAACGAGTCTGAAATTGAATTTCAAAAAAAAAAATACTTGGCTCGGTTCAAATCGATTCAGAAAATTGGCTCAGCAGACCGTCCGGTTCGACCATATCAGCAGACCGACCCACCGACGCAGCACTAAAGTCAGGATGATGTCAACATTTTTCGTAGCACACGATGGACCGATAGAGGGCATTTTGAGAATTTTACATGAAGAAGCGTGCTCCGATTGGCTGAAGAATGCGGCGGTCCATGCAACACCAGGCTCGTGCATGGTCTATAGAGGGCAATTTGGGAATTTTGTTTGATCCAATGGGTGCCATTCACTGAGACTTGATCGGACGATCGAAATGAATGCACTAACGGACGGCATCCGCAGCTCTCGATCGAGATCCAATGACTGAGATAAAGGAAAATCCTGATTTCCTGGATCAGGTTTGTTCAGATCTTATCGGATCAATAGATATATTTCAAAAACTTTTCTCTTTGATTCAAATCAGATCTGGAATGTTTCAGATCTGATTTTTATTATTTTAATAATTAAAATAAAATATAGATAAATTAAATCATATTTAATTTTCCTTGATTTAGGGTATTCCTATTACCCGTTGATGATCCTATAAGCAGCGGAAGATTCTGGATCTAGCCATGCAAGTGCTTGGCCTCTACCTGTATCCACTCAGGCTAAATCTGGAGATCCTCTTCTTCTCTATCACGTCTCCAAAATCAGATCTGAATCTGATTTGGAGGATCTTCAAAACAGCTTTCGAAGATCAGCAGTTGTCCTTTGCAGCAGCGCAACCTTCTAGCTTTCTATCACCTTTCTCTCACCTAGATTGCACCAATTGAGATCCCAAACTTCTTTGGGTGTGGAGAGGAGAGGGAGAAGATGAACTTAGCATAGAGGAGGAAGAGAGAGGCAGCCTTGGGGTGTAGAGAATTGTTTTTGAGATACTTCTTGAGTTGGGCATAGGATCTTATTTATAGACTATGCGTGATCCAACTCCTCTTAATCCCAATCAATTACAATCCTTTATGAAATCAGACCTAAATCTGATTGGTGAAAATAGAGTCCCTTGGATTCATCCTTAGATGGCGCCTAAGACCAGTCAAAGTTGGTTCTTAGGAGGAGTCTATTCGAAATCCAATAAGAAGATGGAGTCCCTGTCCAATAGAGACTCCTGGGAGCCTCAAGCTTGGGTGCATGCCACTCTTGGCGTGTGCCCTCCTCCTTGCCAGTTTCTGGTAGGAGGACAAGCCCCCACCAGCTCTCCAATAGGTGCAAGACACATGGACAGAAGTCAAAATATCAATGGTCAACATTTGACCAGTCAAAGATCAACTTTTGACCAAAGTAAAAGGATGAGAAATGGCAACCAAAAATCATAGGTATTGTCTTACAAAAATAAGACAACCCTTTTCTGACCTGAACAGGCTTCAGTCAGACCAAGTGAAGGCCTCTGATCGAGCACAAACTCCTTTGGCTCAGTCAGGACAACTATTTATGATAGTAAAAGAAGAATGTTAGGTTCAATCGAGTGCTAGCATGATTTTCTTGAACCTAATTGAATCTCATTCAGATCAATTGAACTAGATCAGTTCAATTAATGATTACCAGATTCAAATTCTTATTTGTGTGACCCAGTTAGGTTCAATTCTGTATAGTAATGGGATATGTCATGATCTTTATCATCGACATCATTGAAACTCCTTTCGATGGATCAGAACTCTTCTGATTCGTACAGCTAGAATGATCAATCATCTAAAATCATTCTAATGCTCCAAGATCTACAAGTGACACCTAGCAGTATATGGTGGCAACCCATCAGAGCTGAATGCGAACCTTTTGGTGCAGCTACCTGTGTGATTAAGTTCTTCTATCTTGAGCCCCGATCAGATTAGGGTTAAGGTGAACTCATCAAACCCTAGTTTTTGTCATATGATGTAATCATTCGATTCAAGTCCGATGTGAAAACCTAAATTTGAAACTCTTTTCTATTATTTCGCACTCTGCCAGGCCATGGAGCTTCTGGTCTTGATTTTTTATGATCATCATAGGGCTGCTCCTCCACCACTGAGGTAAGATATATTCCATCTTGATGCAATCCAGTTCCTACAATGAACATGCTATAGCCAACATACACCTCAGGATTCGAATGGCTAGAGACCGAGTTATGGTATAGTCAAACACTATATACCCTCAAGGGTGAACTATCGATGCACCTCAGATTAAAGAACCAAATACAACCACTACAGCATCGAGTCCAGTCCATTGACAGAGAAAGGTAGACTTCCTAATGACTACTTGAGGTGGTCACACCTCAGTGCTCCTCATTCTCTAATGAGTACCGTAATACAACTCCTCCGCTTCGATTCTCTACAA
>QRFJ01000506.1:14028-81908 GCA_006176705.1 Cocos nucifera
CGAGGGGATAATTCATGCCTTAGATGGCGCCTAAGACCATCAAAGTTGGTTCTTAGGAGGAGTCTATTCGAAATCCAAATAAGAAGATGGAGTCCCGGTCCAATAGAGACCCTGGGAGCCTCAAGCTTGGGTGCATGCCACTCTTGCGCTGTGCCCTCCTCCTTGCCAGTTCTGTGGAGGAAGCAAGCACAAGCCCACCAGCTCCTCTCAATAGGTGCAAGACACATGGACAGAAGTCAAAATATCAATGGTCAACACATTGACCAAGTCCAAAGATCAATCTTTTGACCAAAGTAAAGGATGAGAAATGGCAACACAAAAATCATAGTAGTTGTCTTACAAAAATAAGACAACCTTTTCTGACCTGAACAGGCTTCAGTCAGACCAAGTGAAGGCCTCTGATACGAGCACAAACTCCTTTGGCTCAGTCAGGACAACTATTTATGATAGTAAAAGAAGAATGTTTAGGTTCAATCGAGTGCTAAGCCATATTTCTTGAACCTAATTGAATCTCATTCAGATCAATTGAACTAGATCAGTTCAATAATGATTACCAGATTCAAATTCTTATTTGGTGTACCCAGTTTAGGTTCAATTCTATAGTAAATGGGATATGTCATGATCTTTATCATCGACATCATTGAAACTCCTTTCGATGGATCAGAACTCTCTGATTCGTACAGCTAGCAATGATCAATCATCTAAATCATTCTAATGCTCCAAGATCTACAAGTCGACCACCTAGCAGTATTGGTGCAACCCATCAGAGCTGAATGCGAACCTTTTGGTGCACGCTCACCTGTGTGATTAAGTTCTTCTATCTTGAGCACCCGATCAGATTAGGGTTAAGGTGAACCTCATACCAACCTAGTTTTTGTCATATATGTAATCTATCGATTCAAGTCCGATGGAACCACTAAATGAAACTCTTTCTATTATTCGCACACTCTGCCCAAGGACTGAGCTTCTGGCTCTGATTTTTATGATCATCATAGGCTGCTCCTCCACCCACTGAGGTGAGATATATTCCATCTTGATGCAATCCAGTTCCTACAATGAACATGCCATAGCCAACATACACCTCCAGAGATTCGAATGGCCTAGGGAGACCGAGTTATGGTATAGTCAACTATAATACCCTCAAGGTGACTATCGATGCACCTCAGATATAAAGCAACCAAATCACCAACCACAGCCATCGAGCCCTTGACCCACGAACAGATGACCTCACTCCAATTGGCTAATAACACGAAGAGATAAAGAAAGGCTACAACAGAAAAAACTATCCTAATGACACAATGTACCATCCTCAATGCACATATTCTCTACTGATAACCTTCATATACCTCTCGGCTTCCGACATGTCTACTACAACCAAGCACGACTCAAGACTCCTCTACACTCAAAAGAAAGACGATCTATGAAATAAATACATCACCACCTTACTTGCAATCAATCACATCCCATCCATGTGATGATCTATTAGAAGGTCGGAAAGTATTTTAACTGAGTTAATAATGAAGACTTACTTCAAGTTCCTAAATTTTCACATCTTTGAAAATATTAATCCACATCTATCCAACTCGCATAACTCGACAAGGAATGTATCAACCCAGACACACATACAAATACCCAATATCGCATAGACATATAACTCCTTTTATTGATTATAACGTCAAAACCATATGAATTTTTGCCCCCTAGCAAGGTGTAATTACACAGTGTCCATCCACAATTCTGACCTTCATAAGGCCACATATATCTATAACAACTCCTCCCACCTTAATCCCTAAAGCCAATTGGACTACAGAAGTCTAAGTCGCCAATCCTTCTATAGGTGAGGCTTCGATTTTTTATTATCCCCAAACGACTTTGTTACGTGGGGTCCCTGCTGAGAATTGAGCTCATCTTGACCATCCGCCAGATGATAACCCTCTTGAGGTAATCGCCGGAATGAAGTGGTATCGCGGCCCGCTATCCAACTGTCCTTGGATTTCTGGATGAAGACCTTGACTCCTTAGCAAAGGCTATGAGGGCTCACCTTCGGTATCCCGCACGCTATACCCGAGGAAATCGGCCACATCTGATGGCATCACTCCAATTTCATGCTACGCAAACTTCTCGGACTAAGATCCTTCTCACAAGCCTCTGACTGCCACCGTGATATCAATCCTCGCCTCACACGTGGTGGACACACGGACCCCACCTCAAACGCCCACGCCGACACTCAATCGCTTGCCGACCATATTTCAGCTCTCGACAGCTTACCCTCCCAACCAATCTAACTAAATGGGAACCACACACACCACACCGCACGCACGTGTCACCTGCAGCATGTCGTCAACATCGCACTCAATGCCATACATTAGCAACATGAAATCTGACGCTTTGTGTAATCCCTTGGAGACTTGGAGTTCTCCATTACTCACAACAAAGACTTGGAACACAATTCAAGTCCTGTAGTCTCCTTAACTGAAGTACTTAAGGATCCGGACTGATTATTACAGAAGTCGCGAATATTATCTCCACTTCCACCCTCCCCGAGCCGGGCTTACATGCTGCCGGACACTCTCGACTCAACTCTTCTGGTATTATCTGCCTTACCTCATCCAGACAGGGTGACATATCACCTCCTACACGAGGCCACAGTCACGTCAACATGCGCGAATACTCTCTCAATCTATTACGCCTGCCCGGCACGACCACACATATAGCATCAGACCGCGCGATCTCTCGCACACTCACACACAAGCATTCACCATCATAGCGTCTTCTTCATCACTCTGTTGCGCTGAATCATCGTGCTAGGAAGACTGAAACTACCACTACACATGTCTGAGAGATATCTAACTCCCCTCTCTAGACGCTTTTTCCATACTAAACTCTTTTAGTACCTCTCCTCTACTATACATCATTTGTGATGAGAACAGTCCTAGCACATCAATGGATTTGTCTACCTCCCCGTATTAGACCTTAAATCCTAGACATAAACAGGATGCCCTTCACCTAGGTCTTAAAATGACGGAAATTCCTTGGAACAACCATATTTAAGACTGTCGTCATCATGGAATACTCATTCCATGATAAGAGGAATCTGTTTCCCCCCCCCCCCACAAAAATCCACCAGTACAATACCCGTAGAAAGACAATAGCACTCATCACGTCCTTTTTCGAAGACACCTGTTCTCTTCATTTTTGCATGAAACCAAATGGTTTTTACCATCATTGAAACGAAGTCTACTCCGAGATGCTTGCTTAAGATCCCATACTATGGACGCTTTGCAGCTTTCCAAATCTTAATGATCAGTAATCTTTACGTAGGGTTTGCTGAAACCCTAAGCTCTTTCCTATCCGCATATCTCTACGACTGATCCATTATTAAGAACACCGTTGTCTTCACGTCCATTTGCCAATAGAATTTTCATAATCGCCAATAGCCTGCAATGAGCAAGTCAATGTGCGCCCGAATGATTTTAGCATAGCCATTGGGAAAAGGGTATCCCTGATAGTCCAATACCCCTCATCAAGACCATTATGACTACCCAACGCTTCTTGCCACTCAGTACTAGCCAACTTGACCATGTCTCCACATTCCCATCTGCACCAATCTTTCTCTTGAAGATCCATTTACACCCAATAGGTACTATACCTTCTGGTGGATCTACCAAGGTCCAGACTTGGTTTGAGTGCATCGAGTCAATTTCTGACTACATTGCCTCTAGCCATTTCTCAGAGTCGATATCTGATATCGCCTCATTGTAGATTTTGGGATCATCACCATGAGCACCATTACCTACGAGGAACATTTTCTCTACTTTCCTCTGAAATAATACCTAAGTATCTTTCAGGGGGATGGAAAACTCTTTCGATCTACGAGGTGGAGGAGGTAGTGTTCTTATTGGCTCAACCTGATTTGGTTCCAATTGATCCTTAGCTTGTTGTACTTGTGAGACTTTCTCATCAAGCTTAATCTGCTTTCCAATGCCGCTATCTTGAATAAACTATTTTTCAAGAAAGATGGCATGTCGACTCACAATCACATTGTGGTCTTCTGGAATGTAGAAATAGTATCCTAATGACTCTTTAGGATATCCTATGAATCGAGCTCTGAAGGACCTAAACTCTAACTTGTCCGCTTGTTGTCTTTTGACATGAGCCGGACAACCCTAAATTCTGAGATGACTCAGACTTGGTTTCTTACCGTGCCATATCTCATACAGTGTGGTAGGAACGATTTTAGAGGGAACCCTATTCAGTAGATAAATTGAAGTTAACAATGAGTGTCCCCAAAGAAAATCAGGGAGGTCTGTGAAGCTCATCATGGATCGAACCATATCCAATAGAGTCCGATTTCTCCGTTCTGAAACCCCGTTGAGTTGAGGTGTTCCTGGTGGAGTCCATTGAGAGATTATGCCATTTTCCTTGAGATAGTCTAGGAATTCTCGACTAAGGTATTCACCTCCTCGATCTGATCGAAGAACCTTAATGGGTTTTCTCAGTTTGTTTTTCTACTTCATGTCTGAATTCTTTGAACTTTTCAAAAGCTTCAGACTTGTGTCTCATAAGATACACATATCCATACCTAGATAGATCATCGGTAAAGATAATGAAGTAGACAAAATTGCCTCTAGCCGGCACATCAAATGGGCCGCACACATCAGTATGTACTAGGGCAAGGAGATCTGTGGCCCTTTCCCCATGTCCTACAAAAGGGAGTTTAGTCATTTTGCCTTGAAGACAAGATTCATAAGTTGGATATGACTCAGAAGTCAAGGAACTCAATAGCCCATTTTTCTCTAATTTGTTGATCCTATCTTCTACTATATAACCTAATCTCAGGTGCCATAGATATCTATCATTTGGACCATCCCTAGGTCGTTTGGCATTCACGTTTTGCTCGATAGTTAGAATAGATACATCAATATATAGCTGATAAAGATCGTTAATAAAAAAACTATTTATAATTTTATTTCATTCATAAAAAATGTTACAATGGTCCTTAAAGAAGGTAATTACATAGCCTTCTAGGGCTAAGCATGAAACAGAAATCAAATTTCTGCTAGCTGCAGGCACATAATAATAGTCTTTCAAAATTAAGTCTAAACCAGATGGTAATTGATAAGCATTATAAATTTACTAATAAAAGTATTAATTTATTAATTAATTTATATTAATTTTTAAAAATTATTAATTAATTTATATATAATTTTTAAAAAATTCATATTTTTATTAATTAAAAAATTAATTAAAAAATAATAAAAATTAAAAAATAAAATTTTTTTATCATTAGAAAGATCTCATTTTTTTGATCATAATGAAATAAATTTTAAGTAAAACAGAGCTAAAACGGAAAAAATATAAATTTTTAAAGAAATAAAATGAATAAAATTTAAATAAAAAAGAAAATGGCTCAGTCGGCTCCGCAAGCCAAGCCAAGCCATCAAAGACGACTCAGTCGATGAAGCCATCAGCTAGTCCATGATCCAAGCATGGACTGTCAGCTCAATAGAAATCGACGAATCACAGCGCGACACATGGCGGACCTAACCCTTAAAGGGTCCGCAGAAATTTATCGTAGCTCATAGGGCAATCTGGTCTTTTCACTTGGCAACAGAGGTGCTGATTGGCTATGGTGTGCGGTATGGCTGGTCCACACGGTCCATGGAAATAGTAATTGCACGATCGGATGGCTACGGTTGATTACGATCAAGATCGGACGATGGTGGTTATTTTCGGATTTAATTCAAATTCTATCAGCGATCTAGCATGATCCGATGGCCAGGAAACCAAGTGATGAAGATCCAATGGTCTAGAATGCTCCCGATGGTGATCAAGACTCTTGATGCATGATTTGCGGCCAGATTTTCTCCATCAACGTGCGATCGAACGGTCAGAATTTAATCCGACCTGATCTGGGCCGATACTCATCCGATTTTGATGATTTTTGGATCGTTGGATTCCTATTTATGGCCAGATTTCATCCAGAGTAGTAGAATTTGTATAGAACTTCTTTTAGTCCAATTTTTATTTAGATTTCTTTATATTTTGATGATCAAAGAGTCCCTTAGTCCTATATTGCCCAGAAGCAAACTCTCTAGCCTTCCTAGCTCTATAAAAAGGACCCCAGACCTTTTTAAAATTTTAAAATTTTAAGTCCTCAAAAAACTTAGTATTTATTATTTAGACACCTGATTATGCTTAAGAATTAAATTAAACTAAGCATTTTTTAAAAAAATTGATGCACAGATCAGAGAATCTGTGAGATATTGAGGAATCAAGTACTAAGAAAATTCAATAAAGAGTTAAGTCTAGAATATAAAAAGTTTTTCCTTGGAGCATTTCTAATTATTTCTACTAGCATCAAAGAAAAGTCTACTTTTTATAGGCTTGTGTAGGATAACTATACGTTTCTTCATATAATAAATTTATTTTAATAAAATAGTTTCCAAGTACTTCTCACTAAGTAACCGAGCCTCTTTGCCTAAGTAAGCATTGAGTTTCACATCAAAAGGTGGGAAGGGCAAAGAAGCTCATTGTAAAGCTAGTCTTAACTCGTGGCCTGTTTGATTCGAGCTAGTAAGTCCGAGGGGTATTCTACACTTAGTGCCCTAAAGCTAATTGGTTTGGGAGCCATTGGCCCAAGACTCGCTACATGGATCAAATAGAAAGCTTAAGAAGTTAAGACACTCAATAGTGGTACAACGTTAAAAAAAAAAAAAAAAATTGTTTCCCACCGAGTAACTAGATCCCGTTGCCTAAGTAAGCAATAATATTCGCATCAAAAAGTGGGCAATGTGAAAATAAAAATCAATAAATGAAGGACAGAAGTAGCAATACACTTGCCTATATGAAAGTTTAGACAAATCAGAGATAAAGATGGGATAATTTAGAAAAAGCTCTAAAAAATTTAATATTTTTTACTTAATTTTTCTATTGATAAGTATTAATACCCCAATGATATATCTCATTTAAGCTCTACTAAATATCAATGGCCATTTTGAAAACTGCTTAGGTAAAATTCGAAACTCTAAAGTTAAAAGATATTTAAAACTAAATTCTTTCTTTACTCGAGGACGAGCAAAGCTTAAGTTGAGGGGTGTGATAAGCATCATAAATTTATCAATAAAAGTGTTAATTTATTAATTAATTTATATTAATTTTTAAAAATTACTAATTACTTTATATATAATTTTTAAAAATTCATATTTTTATTAATTAAAAAATTAATTAAAAAAAAATAAAAATTAAAAAAGAAAATTTTATTATCAATGAAAAGAGCTTATTTTTTTGATCATAATGAAATAAATTTTAAGTAAGATAGAGCTAAACAAAAAAGATATGAATTTTTAAAGAAATAAAATAAATAAAATTTAAATAAAAAAGAAAATGGCTCAGTCGGCTTCGCAAGCCAAGCCAAGCCATCAAAGCTGACTCAGCCAATGAAGCCATCAGTCGGCCCACGATTCAGGTGTGGACCGCCAGCTCAGCAAAAATCGATGTATTACAGCGCGACATGTGGCGGACTTGACCCTTAAAGGGTCCATAGAAATTTATCGCGGCTCATAGGTCAATCTGATCTTTTCACTTGGCAATAGAGGCACTGATTGGCTGTAGTGTGTGGTGTGGCCGGTCCACACAATCCATGGGAACAGTAATTGCACGATCGAATGGCTGCGGTTGATTACAGTCAAGATCGGACGGCGATGATTATTTTCGGATTTAATTCAAATTCTATCAGCGATCTGGCGCGATCCAATGGCTAGAAAACCAAGTGATGAAGATCCAATGGTCCAAAATGTTGTCGGTGGTGATCAGAACTCTCGATGCATGATTTGCAACCAGATTTCCTCCATCAACGTGCAATCGGATGGCCAGAATTTAATCCGACCTGATCTGGGCCGATACTCATCCAATTTTGATGATTTTTGGACCATTGGATTTCTATTTATGGCCAGATTTCATCCAGAGTAGTAGAATTCATCTAAGACTTCTTTTAGTCCAATTTTTATTTCGATTTCTTTATATTTTGATGATCAAAGAGTTCCTTAGTCCCACATTGCCCAGAAGCAAACTCTCCAGCCCTCCTAGCTCTATAAAAAGGATCCCAGACCTCCAGAAATCAACATTTCCAATCAAGGTAAAGCTTTGGTATAGGGTGAAGCTAGGCTATAGGTTAAAGGCTGCTTCAAAATAATGGATGTCGAGAAGAAGAGCCGAGCTTCCACACCATCTTTCTGCCAATGCCGATCCAAGATCAGAGATCAGGCTATTTTATTTTATTTTTTTTTCTTTTTAAATTCCATATATTTAAATTCTAAAATTTTAATTAATGAAAATTTTATTTTATATTTTAATTTCTTGCTCTTTATTTTTATTATAATTTTTGTACTTTAATTATTACTTTTATTTTATTGCAAGTAGATGCTAAGATCTAACTAATAGATCTTAGTACCAAGTTTAAATTTCTACACCTTTTAATTTTTGCTTTTAATTTTTTGACTTCACTTTTGATTTTAAAAACTTAAATTCTTTTCTTTTTCTTTTCAAAAATCAAAGATTTCAAATCTAAAAACACTACCTTTTTGTGGATTCAATCCGACTCACTGCTATCTATAAATTTTTAATTATTTTAAGAAGTCGGATTAAACTGATAAACATGGTATCTTAATGACAACATTGCATTCCTATCAAATTTTTGGCATCGCTGCCAGGGAAGGCACAGACATTAAATTTTTGATCTCTTTGATTTTTTGATAAATAAATTGTAAATAAAATTTTTATTTTCTTATAAGTATTGCTTGCTAATTTTTTTTTATTATTTTGTAGAAAAAGAGATTAAAGAACAAAAAGAACCAGGAGTTTTGCTTGGTGAGATCAATCCTAAATCTAATTCTCTTTTCTTTTTATTTATTTATTTACTTATTTTATTTTTAAATTAATTTTAAAAAATATCCATTTAAATCTAATTAAAAGTCTCATGATAAGATTAGAAACCCTAACTGCTTAGAGCATGCATCATATTATTTTTATTTTTATTTTTATTTTTATTTTTTTTGGTGATTGCTGGAGGCAAAGTAAGCCTTTCATAATTCAATTAGTTGCATGCATCTAGTTTAAATTGCATAGAACCCTTTGATTGAAAATTTTTTTGTGCATATTTATATTAAACCAAATTAAGGGCACAACCCAATTAAACAAGATAAGGTGGGGATTTGATCACCCTTCCTTGGCCCACAAACAACCAACCAACATCCTGCACTGACCTAAGTCTTTAATTTTAAAATTAATTAGACATCAACCTTAGGAACTCGAGCTCAATAGGATAAGGAATCTTAAGAGTTGAACCGAGTTAGGATAAGTCAATTTGACTGGTGTCTAGGAAAGTGGTTCAGAGACGATCGGGCCTGAAGGAAGGTGGTTTCTAATTGGTTCCGTTCGCTTACCTGGCCAAGCATAATTGGTATCTAAGGCAAGCAATGGGAGGACTCCCACCGACCTTACACTTACCTGGCTAGTTGATTGGCTAATCCTACACTAGGAGGGCTTGAAGGTGACCTTGGTAGTTAGGAGCTGTCTAGATCTAGGATAATCCTTAGTTAGGATTGATTGACCAACTTGATTGCTAACCAACATTAAATCTAATTAAACCTAATTCTTCTCTTTCTTCTTAGTTCTAGGACTCCTTAGGACCTCTTCTTTAGAACTCTTCTTTCTTCTCCTTACTCCTCTAAAAATAAAATAGAATAAAAATTAAATTAAACTAACTAAAAAAAATTAAAAATGATAATTAAATTAAATTAAATTAAATTAAAATTAATAATTAAAATAATTAAAAAATTAATTTTTAATATAATAAAATAATAATAATAAAAATAATAAAAAATATTCTAAAAAGTTTTTGAACCATACATTAGGGTTACACTAATACATGCATGGTAGGAAATCGCTTTTTCTGATTTAGTTGAACTTAATTGAATGGTTGATTCACATTAAACATAATAATCAAATGGCAAATCTAAATCTAATAGTCAAAAAATTAGATAAAGTTGACCTTCTTGGTCAGAAAATAGATCAACTCTTAATCCTAGGTCAACAATCTTCTACACAATTCACATCATCTTCTAATTATTAGGAGATTTATTCAATCTGTGCTAGCCCAACCCATCATGTGAGTGAATATCCTATGACTGCACAGTTTTCATATTTTATCGAAGAACAAGTTCAAGCTACTCAAGGGTACTCCAAATTGATTAATGACTCATTTTCAAATTCATATAATCCAGATTAGAGCAACCACCATAATTTTTCTTGGACATCCCAATAGACTTAGGCTCAAACCCAAATTTTATCTATCGAAAACTATCAAAATAGGCTCCAATACCAAAACTATACCTATAATAATGGCCAGCCTAGTCAGTTTATCAAGCCACCACATCATGATCAGCCTTCATACCCACCGCCTCAACAGACCAATCTAGTCGATGATAGATTTAACCAACTTTAATAATTGATTTTGACTCAACAGCAATCTATCACCATGCTAGAAGCTCAAATAGGATAATTAGTTGAGTCTAACATGAGGAGAGAACTAGATTAACTACTGAACCTACCAATTTCAAACAACCCACCTAATGTCCATCAACCACCTGGATCAAATTATCAATTTAATGTTTCACTTAAGAATCCCCAATTTGAGAATACCAAAGTAATTTCTGAACTTAAAAGCTATCGGATTCTTATGGATCCATACCAAGATCAGGTGAGAGAGGCTAGTACTGATGCTAGCCAAAATAAAAATTTAGAAAAATTGGTTAGTACTGAGACTAGCCATATAGAAGAACCCGAGCCAGGAATTAGTACTTATGCTAGTTCTAGTTTAAATGAGATAAAAATAGGGAAAAAGAGAATAGATGATTTACCCGAGACTTATAAACCTAATGTCCTGTTCCCTTCAACCCTAGAAGCTGGTTCTTCTTATAAAAATCAAGAGGCATGTAATGAAATATCAATGGAGTTATTTAAGCAAGATCACATTAATTTACCTCTAGAATTAAAACAGCCTTTAGTCACCATTCCAGCACCCATTGAATCAAACTTAACTCCTAAAACTCCATTCATGAGTATTTTAGAAGAACAAATAGGAGAAATTCTTAATAAATATGGGTCTGAGAATGGAATCATAAATTATATCCCTAAAATTAATAATGAATATATCAAAAATGGGATTATAAATCAACTTTCTAAGATTGGCAATTCAAAACCATTGGAATTTATCAATCCAATATTTGATACAGGATAGTAAGCTACATTGCGTCTAGCTGAAAACAATAAACTTAGTGCTTGTTGGAAGGCAATCCAATATTTAGTTTTTATCTAATTTATCTTTTTAGTTTATTTTCTTTTTAAGATAATTTGAATAAGTTGGAGGGAGAGCTCAAATTTTCAAAGGCATGTGCTGGACCAAAAATATACTGAGTTAGGTGTATTCTTCCATGTTCATTATTACATCCTTTATATTTTCTTCTCCATTGAGGACAATGTCGACTAAGTTGGGTGGAGAGAAAAATAAAAAATTTTAAAATTTTAAGTCCTCAAAATAGTTAGTATTTAGTATTTAGACACCTGATTATGCTTAAGAATCAAATTAAACTAAGCATTTTTAAAAGAAAATTGATGCACAGATCAGAGAATTTATGAGATATTGAGGAATCAAGTATTAAAAAAATTCAATAAAGAGTTAAGTCTAGAATATAAAAAGTTTTTTCTTGGAGCATTTTTAATTATTTCTACTAGCATCAAAGAAAAGTCTACTTTTTATAGGCTTGTGTAGGGTAACTATATGTTTCTTCATATAACAAATTTATTTTAATAAAATAGTTTCCAAGTACTTCTCACTAAGTAATCGGGCCTCTTTGCCTAAGTAAGCATTGAGTTTCGTATCAAAAGGTGGGAAGGGCAAAGAAGCTCGTTGTAAAGCTAGTCTTAACTCGTAGCCTGTTTGATTTGAGCTAGTAAGTCCGAGGGGTATTCTATACCTAGTGCCCTAAAGTCAACTGGTTTGAGAGTCATTGGCCCAAGACTCGCTACATGGATTAAATAGAAAGCTTAAGGAGTTAAGCACTCAATAGTGGTACAACTTTAAAAAAAAAAAAATATTGGTTTTCCATCGAGTAACCGAATCCTATTGCCTAAGTAAGTAATGATATTCGCATAAAAAAGTGGGCAATATGAAAATAAAAATCAATAAATGAAGGACGAAAGTAGCAATACACTTGCCTATATGAAAGTTTAGACAAATCAGAGATAAAGATGGGATAATTTAGAAAAAATTTTAAAAAATTTAATGTTCTTTACTTAATTTTTCTATTGATAAGTATTAATACCCCAATGATATGTCTCATTTAAGCTCTACTGAATATCAATGGCCATTTTGAAAACTGCTTAGGTAAAATTCGAAACTCTAAAGTTAAAAGGTATTTAAAACTAAATTCTTTCTTTACTCGAGGACGAGCAAAGCTTAAGTTGAGGGGTGTGATAAGCATAATAAATTTACCAATAAAAATATTAATTTATTAATTAATTTATATTAATTTTTAAAAATTATTAATTAATTTATATATAATTTTTAAAAAAATTATATTTTTTATTAATTAAAAAATTAATTAAAAAATAATAAAAATGAAAAAATAAAATTTTATTATCAATGGAAAGAGCTTATTTTTTTGATCATAATGAAATAAATTTTGAGTAAAACAAAGCTAAAATAGAAACAATATAAATTTTTAAAGAAATAAAATAAATAAAATTTAAATAAAAAATAAAATGGCTCAGCCGGCTCCACAAGCCAAGCCAAGCCATCAAAGCCGACTCAGCCGATGAAGCCATCAATCGGTCCATGATCCAGGCATGCATCGCCAGCTCAGTAGAAATCGATGAATCACAATGCGACACGTGGTGGACCTGACCCTTAAAGGGTCCATAGAAATTTATCGCGGCTCATAGGGCAACCTGGTCTTTTCACTTGGCAACAGAGGAACCGATTGGCTGCGATGTGCAGTGCGGTCGATCCGCGCGGTCCATGGGAACAGTAATTGCACGATCGGATGACTGCGGTTGATTACGGTCAAGATCGGATGGCAGTTGATTACAGTCAAGATTGGATTTAATTCAAATTCTATCAGCGATCTGACATGATCCGACGGCCAAAAAATCAAGTGATGAAGATCCAATGATCTAGAATGCTCCCGACGGTGATCAGGACTCCCAATGCATAATTTGCGACCAGATTTCCTCCATCAACGTGTGATCGGATGGCCAGAATTTAATCCGACCTGATCTAGGCCGATACTCATCCGATTTTGATGATTTTTAGATCATCGGATTCCTATTTATGGTCAGATTTCATACAGAGTAGTAGAATTCATCTAGGACTTCTTTTAGTCTAATTTTTATTTAGATTTCTTTATATTTTGACGATCAAAGAGTTTCTTAGTCCCACATTGCCCAAAAGCAAACTCTCCAGCCCTTCTAGCTCTATAAAAAGGACCCCAGACCTCCAGAAATCAACATCTCCGATCAAGGTAAAGCTTTGGTATAGGGCAAAGCTAGGCTATGGGTTAAAGGCTGCTTCGAAGCAACGGATGTCGCGTAGAAGAGCCGAGCTTCTACACCATCTTTCTGCCAATGCCGATCCAAGATCAGAGATCAGGCTATTTTATTTTATTTTCTTTTCTTTTTAAATTCCATGTATTTAAATTCTAAAATTTTAATTAATGAAAATTTTATTTTATATTTTAATTTCTTGCTCGTTATTTTTATTGCAATTTTTGTACTTTAATTATTGCTTTTATTTTATTGCAAGTAGATGCTAAGATCTATTAATCTTAGTACCAAGTTTAAATTTCTGCACCTTTTAATTTTTGCTTTTAATTTTTCGATTTCACTTTTGATTTCAAAAACTCAAATTTTTTTTTTTTTCAAAAATCAAAGATTTCAAATCTAAAAGCACTACCTTCCTTATGGATTCGATCCGACTCACTGCTATCTATAAATTTTTAATTATTTTAAGAAGTCAGATTAAACTGATAAATACGATGTCTTAATGACAACATCGCGTTCCTATCAAGTTTTTGGCATCGTTGTCGGAGAAGGCACGAACATTAAATTTTTGATCTCTTTGATTTTTTGGTAAATAAATTATAAATAAAATTTTTGTTTTCTTATAAATATTGCTTGCTAATTTTTTTTACTATTTTACAGAAAAAAAGATTAAAGAACAAAAAGAACCAGGAGTTTTGCTTGGTGAGATCAATCCTAAACCTAATTCTCTTTTCTTTTTATTTATTTATTTACTTATTTTATTTTTAAATTAATTTTAAAAAATATCCATTTAAACCTAATTAAAAGTCTCATGATAAGATTAGAAACCCTAACCACCTAGAGCATGCATCATATTATTTTTATTTTTATTTTTATTTTTATTTTTTTTGGTGATTACTGGAGGCAAGGTAAGCCTTTTAGAATTCAATTAGTTGCATGCATCTAGTTTAAATTGCATAGAACCCTTTGATTGAAAATTTTTTGTGCATATTCATATTAAACCAAATTAAGGACATAACCCAATTAAACAAGATAAGGTAAGGATTTGATCACCCTTCCTTGGCCCACAAACAACCAACCAACATCCTTTATTGACCTAAGCCTTTAATTTTAAAATCAATTAGACATCAACCTTAGAAACTCGAGCTCAATAGGATAAGAAATCTTAAGAGTTAAACTAGATTAGGATAGGTCAGTTTGACTGGTGTCTAGGAAAGTGGTTCAGAGACGATCGGGTCCGAAGAAAGGTGGTTTCTAATTGATTCCGTTCGCTTATCTGGCCAAGCACAATTAGTGTCTAAGACAAGCAATGGGGGGACTCCCACCGACCTTACACTTACCTGGCTAGTTGATTGGCTAATTCTATACTTGGAGGGCTTAAAGGTGACCTCGGCAGTTAGGAGCTGTCTAGATCTAGGATAATCCTTAGTTTGGATTGATTGACCAACTTGATTGCACCAACATTAAATCTAATTAAATCTAATTCTTCTCTTTCTTTTTAGTTCTAGGACTCCTTAGGACCTCTTCTTTAGAACTCTTCTTTTTTCTCCTTACTCCTCTAAAAATAAAATAAAATAAAATAAAATAAAAATTAAATTAAACTAACTAAAAAATATTAAAAATGATAATTAAATTAAATTAAATTAAATTTAAATTAATTAAATAAAATAATTAAAAAATTTAATTTTTAATATAATAAAATAATAATAATAATAAATAAATAAAAATATTCTAAAAAATTTTTGAACCAAACATTAGGGTTACACTAATACATGCATGGTAGAAAATTGCTTTTTCTGATTTAGTTGAACTTAATTGAATGGTTGATTCACATTAAACATAATAATCAAATGGCTAATCTGAATCTAATAGTCAAAAAATTAGATAAAGTTGACCTTCTTGCTTAGAAAATAGATCAACTCCTAATCCCAGATCAATAATCTCCTACACAATTCACACCATCTTCAAATTATTAGAAGATTTATTCGATCGATGTTAGCCCAACTCATCATGTGAGTGAATATGCTATGACTACACAGTTTCCATATTTTATCCAAGAACAAGTTCTAGATACTCAAGGGTACTCCAAATTGATTAATGACTCATTTTCAAATTCATATAATCTAGATTGGAGCAACCACCATAATTTTTCTTGGACATCCCAACAGACTCAGGCTCAAACCCAAATTTTACCTATCCAAAACTATCAAAATAGGCCCCAATACCAAAACTATACCTATAATAATGGCCAGCCTAGTCAGTTTATTCAGCCACCACATCATGATCAGCCTTCATACCCACCTCCTCAACAGACCAATCTAGCCGATGATAAATTTAACCAACTTCAACAATTGATTCTGACTCAACAGCAATCTATCGCCAAGCTAGAAGCTCAAATAGGATAATTAGTTGAGTCTAACATGAGGAGAGAACTAGATCAACTACCGAGCCTACCAATTTCAAACAACCCACCTAATGTCCACCAACCACCTGGACTAAATTATCAATTTAATGTCTCACTTAAGAATCCCTAATTTGAGAATACCAAAGTAATTTCTAAACTTAAAAGCTATAGGATTCTTATGGACCCATACCAAGATCAGGTGAGTGAGGCTAGTACTGATGCTAGCCAAAATAAAAATTTAGAGGAATTGATTAGTACTGAGACTAGCCATATAGAAGAACCCGAGTTAGGAATTAGTACTTATGCTAGTTCTAGTTTAAATGAGATAAAAATAGGGAAAAAGATAGTAGATGATTTATCCGAGATTTATAAACCTAATGTCCTATTCCCTTCAACCCTAGAAGCTGGTTCTTCTTACAAAAATCAAGAGGCATGTAATGAAATATCAATGGCGTTATTTAAGCAAGATCATATTAATTTACCTTCAGAATTAAAACAGACTTTAGTCACCATTCCAGCACCCGTTGAATCAAACTTAACTCCTAAAACTACATTCATGAGTATTTTAGAAGAACAAATAGGAGAAATTCTTAATAAATATGGGTCTGAGAATGGAATCATAAATTATATCCCTAAAATTAACAATGAATATATCAATAATGAGATTACAAATCAACTTTCTAAGATTGACAATTCAAAACCACTAAAATTTGTCAATCCAATATTTGATATAGGATAGTAAGCTGCACTATGTCTGGCTGAAGACGATAAACTTAGCGCTTGTTGGGAGGCAACCCAATATTTAGTTTTTATCTAATTTATCTTTTTAGTTTATTTTCTTTTTAAGATAATTTGAATAAGTTAGAGGGAGAGCTCAAATTTTCAAAGGCATGTGCTGGATCAAAAATATACTGAGTTAGGTGTCCATGTTCATTATTACATCCTTTATTTTTTCTTCTCCATTGAGGACAATGTCGACTAAGTTGGGGGGAGAGAAAAATAAAAAATTTTAAAATTTTAAGTTCTCAAAATAGTTAGTATTTAGACACCTGATTATGCTTAAGAATCAAATTAAACTAAGCATTTTTAAAAGAAAATTGATGCACAGATCAGAGAATCTATGAGATATTGAGGAATCAAGTATTAAGAAAATTCAATAAAGAGTTAAGTCTAGAATATAAAAAGTTTTTTCTTGGAGCATTTTAATTATTTCTACTAGTATCAAAGAAAAGTCTACTTTTTATAGGCTTGTGTAGGGTAACTATATGTTTCTTCATATAATAAATTTATTTTAATAAAATAGTTTTCAAGTACTTCTCACTAAGTAACCAGGCCTCTTTGCCTAAGCAAGCATTGAGTTTCGCGTCAAAAGGTGGGAAGGGCAAAGAAGCTCGTTGTAAAGCTAGTCTTAACTCGTAGCCTGTTTGATTCGAGCTAGTAAGTTCGAGGGGTATTCTATACCTAGTGCCCTAAAGCCAACTGGTTTGAGAGTCATTAGCCCAAGACTCGCTACATAATCAAATAGAAAGTTTAAGAAGTTAAGACACTCAATAATGGTACAACTTTAAAAAATATATATATATATTGGTTTCCCACCAAGTAATCGGATCCCGTTGCCTAAGTAAGCAACGATATTCGCATCAAAAAGTGGGCAACGTAAAAATAAAAATTAATAAATGAAGGATGGAAGTAGCAATACACTTGCCTATACGAAAGTTTAGACAAATCAAAGATAAAGGTGGGATAATTTAGAAAAAGTTCTAAAAAATTTAATGTTCTTTACTTAATTTTTCTATTGATAAGTATTAATACCCCAATGATATGTCTCATTTAAGCTCTACTGAATATCAATGGCCATTTTGAAAACTGCTTAGGTAAAACTCGAAACTCTGAAGTTAAAAGGTATTTAAAACTAAATTCTTTCTTTACTCGAGGATGAGCAAAGCTTAAGTTGGGGGGTGTGATAAGCATCATAAATTTACCAATAAAAATATTAATTTATTAATTAATTTATATTAATTTTTAAGAATTATTAATTAATTTATATATAATTTTTAAAAAATTTATATTTTTATTATTAATGAAAAGAGCTCATTTTTTTTATCATAATGAAAGAAATTTTGAATAAAACGGAGCTAAAATGGAAAAGATATAAATTTTTAAAGAAATAAAATAAATAAAATTTAAATAAAAAAGAAAATGGCTCAGTCGGCTCTGCAAGCCAAGCCAAGCTATCAAAGCTGACTCAGTCGATGAAGCCATCAGCCGGTCCATGATCTAGGCGTGGACCGCCAGCTCAGCAGAAATCGATGAATCACAGCGCGACACATGGCGGACCTGATCCTTAAAGGGTCTACAGAAATTTATCGTGGCTCATAGGGCAATCTGGTTTTTTCACTTAGCAACAGAGGAATTGATTGGCTATGGTGTGTGGTGCGACCGGTCCACGTGGTTCATGGGAATAGTAATTGCATGATTGGACGGCTGCGGTTGATTACGGTTAAGATCGGACGGCGGTGGTTATTTTTGGATTTAATTCAAATTCTATCAGCGATCTGGCATGATCCGATGGCCAGGAAACCAAGTGATGAAGATCCAATGGTCTAGAATGCTCTCGATGGTGATCAAGACTCCCAATGCATGATTTGCAGCCAGATTTCCTCCATCAACGTGCGATCGAACGGCCAAAATTTAATCCAACCTGATCTAGGCCGATACTCATCTGATTTTAATTATTTTTGGACCATTGGATTCTTATTTATGGCTAGATTTCATCCAGAGTAATAGAATTCATCTAGGACTTCTTTTAGTCTAATTTTTATTTAGATTTCTTTATATTTTGAGGATCAAAGAGTCCCTTAGTCCCACATTGCCCAGTAGCAAACTCTCCAACCCTCCTAGCTCTATAAAAAGGATCCCAAACCTCCAGAAATCAACATCTCTGATCAAGATGAAGCTTTGGTACAGGGCAAAGCTAGGCTATGGGTGAAAGGCTGCTTCGAAGCAACAGATGTCGAGAAGAAGAGCCAAGCTTCTACACCATCTTTCTGCCAATGTCGATCCAAGATCAGAGATCAGGCTATTTTATTTTATTTTCTTTTCTTTTTAAATTCCATATATTTAAATTTTAAAATTTTAATTAATGAAAATTTTATTTTATATTTTAATTTTTTGCTCTTTATTTTTATTATAATTTTTGTACTTTAATTATTGCTTTTATTTTATTGCAAGTAGATGCTAAGATCTAACTAATAGATCTTAGTACCAAGTTTAAATTTCTGTATCTTTTAATTTTTTACTTTTAATTTTTCAACTTCACTTTTGATTCCAAAAACTCAAATCCTTTTCTTTTTTTTTTCAAAAATCAAAGATTTCAAATCTAAAAACACTATCTTCCCTGTGGATTCAATCCGACTCACTGCTATCTATAAATTTTTAATTATTTTAAGAAGTCAGATTAAACTGATAAACACGGTGTCTTAACGACAACATCGTGTTCCTATCAGTAATCGAAGAGGGTATGTTACCACCACCACTGCAGCAACTCTTGCTCTATTACCGACGTGTAGGATAATGTCTCCATCCCTCAGCCTCCTACTATCCTCAAGACCCTACATGGAAGTGCACAGATGAGCACTAGAACCAGAGTCAAGCACCCAACTGGATGCAGAAGAAACCATAAGGTTAGACTCAATAACGAGCATACCTCCAGAAGGATCTTCCTTCTTATTCTTCAGGGTGGCCAGGTAAGTAGGGCAGTTTCGCTTCTAGTGGCCGTCGCTGTTGCAATGAAAATACTTTCCTTTGACAGCAGCTTTCTTCTTCGGCTCTGCCTTCTTCTTCTTTCCTCCTTCCACCTTCTGCTTTTTCGTAGACTTTTTTTTCTTTTCAGAAGACTTTCTTTTGGAAGAAGTTTGTTCCATAGCAAGAATTGAGCCTTTAGAACCTTTCATAGAAAGCTCAACGGTGACCAGCATGTTCATTAATTCGGCCAAGAAATTTTGAAGTTTATGCATGTGGTAATTCATGATGAATTGCCCATATGCATCAGTCAAGGATTGCAGAATAACATCGTTCTGCAGATCCAAGTCTAACTTCACATCGAGCTTCTCAAGCTCTTCCAAGTCCTTGATCATCATCAGATAGTGATCTTGGACTGACTGCCCATCATGTATCTTAGCCTTAAAAAGTCATTTCATGACTTGATACTTGGCTATGCATCTCTGTTCACCAAACATCTCTTGTAGGTGAGCCAACATTTGGCCAGCAGTTTTGATATCTTTCATGTTGGCATTGGAGCTAATCAGACATCGAGCCCAACATTTAATATCTGACCTTATTATCTTCGTCTATCCATTTTTTCAGAGATGATCTCTGTTCAACGAATGGATGGGCTGGTAAGGTGGGAGGGTCTTGGTCCAATACATGGGTTAGCTTCTCGGAACCCAAAATGATTTTGTAGTTCATGAGCCAATCTTTATAATTGGATCCGATCAGTCTATGTGTGTCTAGCATACGTGCTAATGGGTTGGACACAGACATTTTTCTGTAGAGAGTCAATGATTTTAGTTAGATACTATAATTATGATTTGACCAATTTATTTAAAAATTTTATTTTTAAATAAATTAGCTCTCACTATTTTTTTGGATCCCTACACTCCCTCTGTAGAGATACGAAAATCTCCATGATTAATGATTTTTAGTGGATGGTGCAGTCTCACAACTGACTCATCACCTCAACTAATAGTTATTGGTGATGGGTTAGCCAATGAGTGAACAACTCTTGTTCAATGATTCTCTAATCATGGTGCACCCAAACTTGGTCTCTAATTCATGAATCTCATCGTACTCGAAATATTGATCCACTCCTTAGTTAAGTCAGACCCACCATTTGCATAGACTGGATTCCTAATTGAGTCTCTCACCGTATCTAGAATATTGAGCCTAACTCATCCTCCAGCCCATAGCATCCAATGCCTAATAGACATGGTTGCATCTTTCTGATGCAACTGAGCCACTATATCCAGCCAAGAATAATCAACCCCGAAAAGGGTCTGCACATCTACAATGGTGGAAGACCTCAGACTTAATCTTTTCTTAGAGAGAATTGATCCAGGTCTCATTAAACTAGACTTGTCATAGTTATAACAATTATGACTAACCTAATGGCATGAGTTAGCTCGGATTATTGACCACCTCAAATCAGAACTGAGTCAATAGATATGGCTAGGTAAGTGAGATCGATGGAAGGGATATGCCATTAACTCGTACAAGAATGCATTCTAGTCGAGTAGCTCCAAATTAAAAATCAATCGATCGTATGTGCCAAACTTACCTTACATACCAAATTATTGAGCCAGAACCAATTGGGTTAGCCTACAATCCAAACTCTAACCTCTGAGCCTAATTAGGTCTTGCTTGATCATGACTCGATCTTGACCCAGACTTAATCCTATTAGATTGGTCAATTTAAGCATTGTTGATCCCGTCTAACCAGCTCTTGATTCGGTTTGATCAACCGCTTAGACCTAATTGAGCTACCCATGCCCGAACCCAGTATTATGAATATGTCTTAGATCTAAAATTCTCATATAGACCTAATTAATATTTCATAATCTTAAATTCTTAATTAAGTAGGGTTCATAAATAAAATATGCACAACAATAATCCTAGGGTTTCGGATCTAGGATTTTGCAGAAAGTAAGTTTTGGATATTTTTTGATTAAGCGAAATGCGCAGCACCCTACACATCATAAGAAACACCCCATCGGATGGAGGAGAGGGCCTTTAAATTCTACTTCGTTCTTTTTGACCGAACGGCTAGAGATGAACTTAATCAGGAACATGTAAACTACAAACAGTTTTTAGATCTATATCCTATATCTCATATATAAATTAGATCTAATCAATGGCATATTTTTGCATTACATCTCATGTATTGAATCATGCATGTTTTCAGATCTAAATTATCTCATAATAATCTAAAAAATTAAATTTAAATTAATCTTATCAAAATAAACTCTAATCTGGACCACTATGTAGAACTATTCTACAACTAGTCCAGACATGCATCAATCATATCTCATATGATGTTAAAATTAAATAATTTTTATTTATTATTTTTTAAATATTATTATAATAATTATAATATCAAAAAATAGTAAATAAATAGATCTAAAATTTGATTTAATCATATTAAATTATAAACATGCAAGACTATTTTATAGAACTATTCTATTTCAGAACTAGTCATGCATATTTTCTAATCTTAGATCCAAATCATTTAATTTTAATTTTTCTGATTTCAGATCTGATCACATCTCATGTGACATTTGAAATCACTTATTTTTTTTCTTAAAATAAATTTAAAATTAGATCTAAATACTTTAGAACCTTGGCTTTGATACCAGTTGAAGGAAAATCCTGATTTCCTGGACCAGGTTCGTTCAGATCTGATCGGATGAACAGATATATTTCAAAATTTTTTTTCTTTGATCCAAGTTAGATCTGAGATGTTTTAGATCTAATTTATATTATTTTAATAATTAAAATAAAATATAGATAAATTAAATCATATTTAATTTACCTTGATGTAGGGTAATCTCATTATCCATTGATGATCCTATAAGCAGTGGAAGGTTCTGGATCTAGCCATGCAAGTGCCTGGCCTCTATCGATATCTACTTAGATTGGATCTGAAGATTCTCTTCTTCTCTATCACATCTTCAAAATTAGATCTAAATCTTATTTGGAGAATCTTCAAAATAGCTTTTGAAGATCAGTAGTTGTCCTTTGTAGCAGCACAACCTTCTAGCTTTCTGTCGCCTTTCTCTCGCCTAGATTGCACCAACTGAGATCCCAAACTTTTTTGGACATGGAGAGAAGAGGGAGAAGATGAACTTGGCATGGAGGAGGAAGAGAGAGGCAGCCTTGGGGTGTACAGAATTGTTTCTGAGATACTTCTTAAGTTGGGCGTAGGATCTTATTTATAGACTATGCGTGATCCAACTCCTCTTCATCCCAACCAATCACAACCCTTTGTGAAATTAGATCTAAATCTGATTGGTGGGAATAGAGTCCCTTGGATTCATCCTTAGATGGTGCCTAAGACCAGTCAAAGTTGGTTCTTAGGAGGATTCTAATCGAAATCCAATAAGGAGATATAGTCCCTATCCAACAGGGACTCTTGGGCACCTCAAGCTTGGGCGCACACCACTCTTAGCGTGCGCCCTCCTCCTTGCTAGTTTCTAGTAGGAGGACAAGCCCCCACCAGCTCTCCAATAGGTGCATGACACGTGGACAGAAGTCAAAGTATTAATGGTCAACATTTGACCAGTCAAAGGTCAACTTTTGACCAAAGTCAAAGGACGAAAAATGGCAGGTGACCAAAAATAGTAGGTATTATCTTACAAAAATAAGACAACCTTTCTTGACCTGGACAGGCTCTAGTTAGACCAAGTGAAGGCCTCTGATCGAGCACAAACTCCTTTGGCTCAGTTAGGACAACTATTTATGATAGTAAAAGAAGAATGTTAGATTCAATCAAGTGCTAGCATGATTTTCTTGAACCTAATTGAATCTCATTCAGATCAATTGAACTGGATCAGTTCAATTAATGATCACTAGATTCAAACTCTTGTTTGTGTGACCTAGTTAGGTTCAGTTCTATATGATAATGGGATATGTCATGATCTCTATCATCGACATCATCAAAACTCCTTTCGATGGATCAGAACTCTTCTGATTCGTACAGCTAGAATGATCGATCATCTAAATCATTCTAATTGCTCTCAAAATCCATCAGTGACACCTAGCAGTATATGGTGGCAAGCCATCAGAGCTAAATGCAAACCTCTTGGTGCAGCTATCTGTGTGATTAAGTTCTTCTATCTTGAGCCCCGATCAGATTAGGGTTAAGGTGAACTCATCAAACCCTAGTTTCTGTCATATGATGTAATCATTCGATTCAAGTCCGATGTGAATACCTAAATAGAAACTCTTTCTATTATTTCACTCTACCATGGCCATGGGCTTTTGGACTTGATTCTTATGATCATCATAGGGCTGCTCCTCTACCACCGAGGTAGATAGATTCCATCTTGATGCAATCCAGCTCCTACAACGAACATGCTATAGCCAACATACACCTTAGGGTTTCGAATGGCTAGGAGACCGAGTTATGGTATAGTCAAACTATAACACCCTCAAGGTGAACTGCCAATGCACCTCAGGTCAAAGAACCAGACACACCACTGCAGCATCGAGTCAGTCATTGATGAGAAGATAGACTTCCTAATGACTACTCGAGGTGGTCACGCTCAGTGTCCTCATTCTCTAACGAGTACCTGTACTCTCACTTCGGTGTCTCCACACCGTAGACTCAAGACTCATCTACTAAAGAGAAGCGATTGTACACCAACCTTCGATATCAATCACCATCCTCATGATGATCCTACGGTCGGGAGCATTTTATGAGTTAATAATGATTATTCATGTCTTAAATTTTCAACTCTTGAAAATTTGAATCATCATTACCATTAACTCAAAGGATGTATCACAGACACTAAATATACATATGTGATAGAATATAATCCATTTTATTAATTATAGTCAAAATTATAATTTTGCCCCTAGAAGTGTATTACAAGTGTCAACCAATTCTGGCTTCTAGGGCACATATATCTAACATGAGATTCATCCCGACGTTAAACTAAAGATTAGAAGCCTTCTTTGTGCATGATCGGACGGGTCCAGATTCAATCTAATGCTTGATCCAATGGCTGGAATGAATTTCAACTTGATCTGGGACATTTTAAAGGATTTTTAAATGATTTTTGGACCGTTTAATCAACATCCAATGGTCAAAATCATCCAGAATCCTAATTTAAGTTGTTTTGAGAGTTTTAAACCTAATTTCTAAAGGATTTTAGGGAAGAATCGATTTCTTAGCCTATAAAAATCTACTGTTGCCATAAAAAAAAAAGAGAAAAGAGAGTGAGAAAAGAAAACAAAGAGAAAAGGGAGAGAGTTAGATAAATAAAAAAAAAACAAAGAAAAAGAAGAGAAAGAGAGGAGCGAGGTAGAAAGAGAAGAGAAATTTTTGAGAGAAAAGGAAGGGTTTGTAATAATTTTTTTTCTTTTCTTCTTTCGATAATCAAGACATCGATCAAGGAGTCTCTTCTTCTTCATCAAGTTCTCCACACTAAGAGCAATGGACAATCAATTTTAGTAATCAAACAGTCTAATTTTTCTATGTTTTTTATTTTATTTACTGTTTTTGAACTTGTTATCATGAACTAAAATTTTTTTTACTAAGGTTAAGGTGTAGCCACTCTTTTGATGCAATATTCAGTGTGATTTATTTTTAATTTTAAATTTTATTCATGAGAAGTATATAAATCTGATCTTAATGCTTTTAGATTACTGGCCATCTTCTAATTAATCTGATGAACATAGATGTTACGGACCAAGTACATCTATGTTATTGCTTGTTGATTATATACCTTGTATTATGAATCAAATTAGAATTCATATGCATGTAGAAATTTTAGTACGCTTTGGATGCAGCGTATTTTAATTAGAGGGTTTCACAAAATTTAATGCATTAATATTTTTTTAAATTACACCTGAACCAAAGGATAATTAATAAACATTGATAGTTTTGCTATGCCTGGACCAAAGGGTAGTGAATAAATTAGGAGACTCCACCGTTACATGAAATAAAATTAATCTAATAACATGAATATTATATTGACTGAGTTGGTGAATCGATTGCCTTAGTAATACATTGCTCTTAAATTTAAAACCCTAATAATTACACTCTCTCTATTTTCTTAAAAATTTTTAATTATTTTTTTATTTTGTTCTTTAATTTCTTATTCTCATAAATTGGTCTTCTAAATAAAGCATAGGAAAGAGCTTTTCAGTACTTGCTTTTCAATCCTCTAGGGATGATACTCTCTATTCATTTATTTTATTACTTGATCGACTGGTGCACTTTCCATAGCTATAGATTAGCACACATCAAAGTGTTAATGGAGTTGTTTAAGTAAGATCATATTAATTTATCTCTAGAATTAAAATCACCTTTAGTCATCCTTCCAGCATCCATTGAATCAAACTTAACTCCTAATACAAAAACTCAATTCATGAGCATTTTAGAAGAATAAATAGGAAAAATTCTTAATAAACATGGGTTTGAGAATAGGGTCATAAATTATGTTCCCCTAATTAATAATGATATATGACTAATGGGATTATAAATCAACTTTCTAAGATTGGCAATCCAAAATCATTAGAATTTATCAATCCAATATTCGATACAGGATAGTAAGCTGCATTGTATCCGACTGAAGATGGTAAACTTAGTGCTTGTTGGGAGGCAATCCAATATTTAGTTTTTTTTAGTTTAATTTATCTTTTCAATTGATTTTTTTTTTAGGATAATTTGAATAAGTTAGAGGGAGAGCCCAAATTTTCAAAGGCATGTGCTAGACCAAAAATTTATGTTAGATGTATTCTTTCATGCTCTTTATTACACCTTTTAATTTTTTTCTCCATTGAGGATATTGTCGATTAAGTTGAAGGGGAGAAAAATAAAATTTTTAAATTTTTTTAAGTCCTTAAAAAAGTTAGTATTTAGTATTTAGACACCTGATTATGCTTATGAATCGAATTAAACTAAGCATTTTAAAAAAAAATGATGCACAGATCAGAGAATCTGTGAGATATTAAGGAATCAAATATTAAGAAAATCCAATAAAGAGTTAAGTCTAGAACAAAAAAAGTTTTTTTCTTTGAGCATTTCTAATTTTTTCTCCTAGCATCAAAGAAAAGTTTACTTTTTATGGGCTTGTGTAGGATAACTATACATTTTTTTATATAAAAAGTTAAATAAAATAGTTTTTAAGTACTTCTCACTAAGTAATCGGGCGTCTTTGCCTAAGCAAGCATTGAGTTTCACATCAAAAAATGGGAAGAATAAAGAAGCTCATGATAAAGCTAGTCTTAACTCATAGCCTATTTGATCCGAGCTAGTAAGTCCGAGGGGTATTCTATACCTAGTGCCCTAAAGCCAACTAATTTGAGAGTCATTGGCCCAAGACTCGCTACATGGATCAAATAGAAAGCTTAAGGGGTTAAGACACTCAATAGTGGTACAATATTAAAAATATATATATATATTTTTCATCAAGTAATTGGATCCCATTGCCTAAGTAAGTAATGATATTCACATCAAAAAGTGAGCAATATGAAAATAAAAATTAATAAATGAAGGACAGAAGTAGTAATACACTTGCCTATATGAAAGTTTAGATAAATCAGAAATAAAGATGGGATAATTTACAAAAAGTTTAAAAAAAAATTTAATATTCTTTACTTAATTTTTCTATTGATAAGTATTGATATCCCAATGATATATCTCACTTATACTCTACTAAATATCAATGGCCATTTTGAAAACTGCTTAGGTAAAATTTGAAACTCTAAAGTTAAAAGGTATTTAAAATTAAATTCTTTCTTTACTCGAGGACGAGCAAAGCTTAAGTTCGGAGGTGTGATAAGTATCATAAATTCATCAATAAAAGTATTAATTTATTAATTAATTTATATTAATTTTTAAAAATTAATGATCAATTTATATATATTTTTGAGAAATTAATATTTTTATTAATTAAAAAATTAATTAAAAAATAATAAAAATTAAAAAATAAAATTTTATTATCAATGAAAAGAGCTTATTTTTTTGATCATAATGAAATAAGTTTCACGTAATATGAAGCTAAAATGAAGAAGATATAAATTTCTAAAAAATAAAAAAATAAAAATTAAATAAAAAATAACATACGGCTCAGTCGGCTCAAGCTGCCATGCCATATCAGTCGGTGCATCCAAACATGCCGAGCCAAGCTGACGAAGCCAGCGCGCTATGGCTCGTGACTTCATCCTCAAATCTGGATCAGCAAGTTAGAACGTCTAAACTTACTCAGATAATAGATCTGGTCTATAAACATCATACCTGCATTTGATGTAGTATAGATCTAGATTGATTTGATCAATTTTTTTCTTTCTTATTTGATTTTAGTTTTTAATTTAATATCATGCCTTAATCATATAATAGATATGAGATCTAGGTATTTACATGGTTATTTAAATAAATTTTAGATTTATTTAAGTCTTCCACTGCAAGATCATGAAAAAGTTTCAAGATCTACCTATGAAACCCTAGATATGGTTTCTTCAATTCTTCTATGACATGGTCTAGTGCACTATAGCCATTGCATATAGATGCAGATACTTGGTTTACATTGGCTGATCTCTGTAATTCTAAGGCCTCAACTCTACAGACTAGGCTTGCAAAATCAGTTAGAAAAGTTTGGATATAGTGCATCCCTCCTCTTCTTGGTGTGGGTTTATCTATTTTTCTAGTTGTCTTCCATTATAGACTTTTTTTTGCTAGGTCCTCTAAAAATTGCCAGGCCTCATTAGCTGGTTTATACATAAATTAGTCCTGCCACATCGACTCTAGCATAGTTCTAGAATTTAGTTCTAAACCTCCATAAAAAATTTGGCACAACCTCCAAATTTCTATCCTATGATGTGGGCATTAGCTTAAGAGGTTTTTAAAATGGTCAAGACATTTTTAGAATGATTCACGCTCTAATTGATAAAATTGATTAATTTCATTTCTTATCTTGGCTATTTTGTAACGAAGGAAGAATTTTCTTAAGAACACTTTTACAAATCCATCCCATATTATGATCGGGTGGTTAAGCGGACTATACAACCATTTCTTACCATTTTTTTATGGCAAAATTAATCAGCCTAAGTTTAATAGCATCATTAGAGAGTTGATGTATTCTCATAGTATCACATACTTTCTAAAATTCTCTAATAAAAATATATGTATCTTCAATTCAGGTGAATTTGGAGAGCATATTAATGACTTGAGGTTTTAGCTCAAAGGTGGTAGCAATAGTCTGGGATAGTTGAATACAGGATGGTTGGGCTGAGCCCACTAGGTAGCAAAGGTCCATTAGGGTTTGAGATTCTTGATCTATCTTACTTATTGTGGACTCAGAAATTTCTTTGATTAGGATAGGATTTGGATCTATTCTTACTAATCGACCAGATTTTTTTTTAAGTTGCTATTTTATAATTTAATTTTTAATTTTTAATTATTTAATTAATTATTATTATTATTATTAGTTTATAGAGAGATGAGAGGAAAGAAAGAAGTGGGTTCCAAGAATGTGTCCTAAGGAGTCCTAAATCTAAAGATGAAAGAGAAAAAAGTGCTTTATTTAGGTTAGAATTTGGTGTTAATTGCAATCAAGTAAAGAAAGCATGGACTCTCTATCCTTGGATTAACCTAAATCTAAATAGCTCCTAACTGTTCCAAGATCATCTTTGAGCACTCTAAGCTCAAAATTGGCTAACTGATTTGGCCAGATAAGTATAAGATGTGGAAGATTTTCTGCTCATTGCTTTCCATAGATACTAACTAAGTTGATCAGGTCAGACAACGGAACCAATTAAAAATCATAATATTTGAACCACTTACCATAGACATAGAATAATTAACCAATTCAAACCCGATCCAACTCTAGAATTTTCTTATCCTAATGAGCTTGAATATCCTTAAGGGCCAACATCTAATTGATTTTAAGAATTAGGATTTGGGTTAATGCAATATGAAGAATGGTGGTTTGTGGGCTAAGGATGATCAAATCCCCATCTTATCTTGTTTAATAATTTATGTCCTTAGAGTATATTATGAATATATAATGCAAATCAAACAAGATATCCAAATATATTAAAAATTAATTTTATTTAATATTTATAATTATTCTAAATTAATTAAGTATTATGAGATGTCGGTGATTTTTAAGGATTTATGATTTTATCTTTTTATAGATATTTTTTTAGTTTTTAATAATGTAGTTTTGCAAAAGAAAGTAAATTCAAGTGATTAAGTCTTAAAAAGCAGTAAATTAATCTAAACTACATAGCACAAAAATTAATTATGAAAGATAGCAATAACTTGGTAAAATTGAAGAACAAATTTTTTTTATTTTTTAAATTAATTAATTAATTTTTAATTAATTAAAGCAATCATGCTACAATCTTCGGTAATGATGCCAAAAATTTAACTATTTGTCATTAAAGCAACAAATAAAAATTAGTCTCGATTTTAATATTTAGGATAGTGGTGAGTCGGGTGTCAATTTTCTCAAGAATTAAAGGCTAAGTTATGTTTAATTTTAATTAAAAATAAATATTTAATTTATTTTTAAAGCAAAAATTTAAATAAGTAGATTAAAGAGAGCAATTTGAGAGTTTAGCAAAAATAAAAAGAAAGCAAATACTAAATTAATTAGGGTTTTTGAATTAATGCAAATTATTCTAGAATTTCAAATCATCTTCTATATAATTGTGGTAATTCTTTTTAATGTAAAAATTTATTATTTTTAAGAATTTAGTTATGATTATAATTTATTTTCTTAGAGTATGAATTATATCTTTTGATAATGATCCATCTCTATGAAATCATAAACTATTCAACATTTTAATTCTTAAAAATTAAGTACATGACTTTTAATGATTATTCTCTAAAATAAATTATTAAATTAAGTATGGACTATATTTGCTGTTTGAAATCTATCCTAATGAATATAAGTTATTTAGATATGTAATCAATAAATAGCATGTCAAGTAATCAAGATCTCATGTATACAAAGATAAATTTTATTAAAAACTATGCAAGAAAATATGTTTGCATAAAAAGTAATTACAAAAGATTAAGAAAAAAAAATTACAATCCATGTTAGAAGATTTCATCTACTCTTCCAGAATCTAGCTCCTTAGCCATGCATCGTTGATGATCTGCTCACTCCCAGCATCTTTTGAACTCTTTTGATTGAAGGTTGGAAGAAGAAAGAAGAAAGAAAGGAGGAGAAGAAAGAGAAAGAGAGAGAAAAGAGAGAAGAAGCTCTATTTCTTTCTCTATTTTTGGCATAGAAGACTTGGTCTTAGCCTATGGGAGTAAAATGTTTAAATAAAGAAGGAAACAGGATCTTCATAGCTATTTTCAAAGTCAAAATCCAATTCTGGATCAATTTCAAACACCTTGGAAAGTTCTAGCCATTGATCTATGATCAAACGGTCCAAAATCCATCAAAAACCATCAAGATTAGCCGCTTAAACCCTTGATCAAGCCTTTGGATTAATTTGCAACCATTGGATCTTTGTCTGGATGAATTTCCATCATCGGATTGTGCATCCCTATAGCTATAGACCACCATGTGTCGTGCATCAATTCGCCATGCTTGCTGAGCTAGGCAGTCTATGCCTGTTCTATGAATCGGTCAGTCGGTCCACCATGCCTAGCATTTTTTTTTTCTTTTTTATTTTAAAGTTCTAGGCTTCATAACTTTTTCATTTTAGCTCTGATTTGAGTAAAATTTATTGCATTAGAACCTATAAATCAAGCTCTTTTCATTGATAGATTTCTTTCCTATAAAATAATAATAAAAGTATTAATTTTTTTAAATAAATTTTAAGTGTTATATTATTTAATATTTTATTTATTAATTTATGATAATTATTATTGCTCCATTATTTTCATCAGCACTTGAGTCTTTGAAGCATTAATTCAGAGGAGCATAATTATGGAAGTGTTAGGGAGGGGAGTTCCACCACTCTCTCTGATCAGGGCTTCTCTGTTGGCGAGCTTATGGAGGAGTCTGAGCTCTTCTATGCTCAAGTGGGGTTTTGGAGCATGATCGAGCTTCGCTCGACTTCTCAATGATTACGGGCTTGCTAGATTCACCCATCTACCACTCTTTCATAGTCTCTTCATCCTTCAGTTTGAAAGCCTCCTCCACTCGAGCGTAGGCTTCTGCCCGGGCCAACATGTTGGCAAAATTTTGGGGGACTTCTTCTCCAAGGAGAAGAGAAATTATTCTTCTGGAGGCCATCCTTTAGTGTAGTCATAGAAATAGATTGGTCCAAGTTTCAGACCTCAAAGATAGTAGCATTAAAGCATCTGATATAAGCTCAGATGACTCTCCTTTCTTCTACTTGATATTGATAAGAAAGTCCGAACCTCATCTCTGAAGTTGGCTACTGATAAAATGAGCTGCAAACTGATGCCTTAGCTAGTCAAAAGAAAAGATGATACTCGGTTTGAGGCTCGATACCATTTCCTTGCTGCTCCTTTCAAAGTGGAGGGGAAGGCTCTGCACAAGATGGCGTCAGGTGCACCATAGAGCAGCATCATAGTTCTGAAAGCTTTGAGGTGGTTGACTGGTTCAGTGGTCCCATCATAACTTTCAAATTAAAGAAGTTTGAAGTTTGGCGGGTCGGGCTTCCACACAATGCAAGCAGAGAAAGGAGGGGCAGTGTAGATGTCATCATGGCCAGTAGGGGCGATGTGGCGGAGTTCATCGATCCACCAATTTATTTCTTGAAGTTTCTGATTGAGAATATCATCTTGATCATAGATCTTGGAGCACAGCTGGTTGGAGGGGGGTAGTGATTCTCCATCGGTGGAATCATGATCAGAACAAGGACTCTCCACTCTCTGCTTCTCCTTCCTAGGGGTCACCGATCGACTCATCCAGGTGGATCTTTCTGGCACTGGATCTTGGCATTCCGACGAGGGTCTTTCCAACTGAATTAGTGCTGGGGGCTACTGCATGGCCTGTACTACTTTGGTAAGGCCCCTAACCTGCTACATCAATAGGTTGAATTGCTCCAGATCCACCATGGCTGCTGGTGGGGGTTGTGGTGTCGACGATCAGGTCAGAGTAGGTTGATCTGGTTGAGATCTAGCAGTAAAGGTGGTGGATCATTGGGTTAAAGTTCTCTTGGGTGACATCTTATCAGAACATAAAAAAGATCATAGAGAAGAATTGCAGAATTGGAGAGGAGAGGAAAAAGATGAACTCGATTGGGTACTCCTTTAAGAACAAGAGCTCAGAGTCCCTTTCTTTAACGCCAATCCTGTTGGTACAGAAAATGGTGCTAACATTTAAGCTTGCTAGAGCTGGTGAAGATGAGGTTGTCGATGAGATCTGTAAGGCAAAGTCCAAATCGAAGATGGATGGCTCCAGCAGGATCCTACGATGGTCATGTTAGTTCTCTAGCCAACAAGAATGGAGTACTCAGGAGAATTAAAAGTAGAGAGAAGAACTTAGAGAGAAAATATATCTGAAGGATTGCTTATATAGGCAAAGTCTATAATAGAATGAAAGTGACAGCCATAATAGAATGCTAGTGGGTCGTTCAGGCCATGTGGAGTTTGTTATGAAGAGTGGACTGTCATTTGTCACTACTTGTAGGTCGTTGGGTTCTATTTGTTGGGGCTCAGATGCAGCTTCTACACCTTTTAGTAGGTCGCGTGCATTGGGATGAAGAACTTGGAGCTTGGTGGGGTGAACTTGGAGATTGGCTTGTGAATGATAGATGGCAAATCTGGTACTGGTTCAAATTTATTGGTGTTGTCGTTAGTAGCTTCAAGGAGTTTGAACAACTTCGAGAAGCTCGACCAACTTCAAGAAATTCGGTCATCTTCGAAGTCAGTCAGGGATTGAAAGGAGCACTCAAGCTGGAGGCCAAAAAGGGAATCATTGAATTTTCCAAACTGTCATTAGATTTTCTAAAGGAGTTTGGCTGAGTTTAAGATTGATAGATGAATGCTTTATTTTTAGAAGCTTTGCTGCCCTCAAGATCTATCTGGAATTCGGATCGAAGGAGCGCTATGACTCACTATCTTTGGAGTGGTTGCTATTCTAACCCCAGGCCAAACCTTTCTCCAAATGATTGATCTTCTCCTTTGCCTCCCAGAACTCGACCTCAAGCGAATAGATCTTTGTGGTCAACGTTCAGGACTTCTTGATGGCTCGTTTCAATGCTCGCTCAAGCTCTTTGGTTAAATGATATTTTTTGGCGGTGTACACCTTGAAAGTCTACTTAGAAGCTTGGCGGAGATAGTTGATTTCAACCAAGACTATTGTATAGTTGTTTTATGATTTTTGAAGTTCGTCTTCCATCTTCTTTAGTTTGTTGTTAAGGTGCCGAATTTCTTTCTTCAAAGTCCTAATGTGGTCCTTCAGGGGAACGGCCTAAGGTAGTGGTGCAGCCTTAGCCCAAGATTGCATCCCATGATGGTGTTCGCAAGCTAGATTCTAAATTACGGGCACACCACAACATAGAGTATGAAAAAATGAAATTTAATTTTATTAACTAAAAATTTAAAGTTCATGAAATATAGAAGAAAAAGGAAAATACAATTAAAAGAGGTCTTGGAACTCTAGAGGTGGGGTAGCAGAAGAGCTCGACATGGCCTCAGTAGGTGCCAGCTATATGGTTCGGTGACCAGGGCGGAAGCACAGATTTCAAAGTATTTTTAATGAAATCCAAAAATCAAACCCAAACCCAAGACCTTCTTATTAGATTAAAATCATATAACATGCATTTATAACATAAAGTTAGGATATAGGAAAATACCTAAATTGCTAAATCCTAGTTTGAGTCAGAATTTCGACAGAGGTTCAGTAGGGGTTCCACCAGATGCCCACATGTTAACCCTCCAACGTTGTCCACACGAGGACTTGATCAAGCCTCTAACTCCTTTCTCAAATTGATTTCTTGCACTTGAATTCTTCTTTCTAGAATTCAGTTGGGCAGAACCTCCTCTAGCCTTGCTTCCTTCCTCCTAGTCTTCTCTTTCTCTTCCTTTCTTTTCTCCTTGTCATCCTTATCTTTCTTCCTAGACTCTTGTCTTAAAGAAGACTCCTTGTCCTTATTAGGACCTTATCTTAATAAAGGAAGGAAGAAAGAAATTGGACAATGGATAGAAGATGTTAGAAAGAAAGGATTGGGACAACTTCAAATACCCGGTTCACACTCCTTATTTATAATCTACATAGGGGTGTCATCCTCAATTTCTTACGCCCTCCCTTATCCATATCTCATGCCCATTCATATGTCTCATGCCCCATCATAATCTCAGGACATGTGGAGTTTCAAGAAATTAATCCCAAGAGACACTTCATGCAGAAGGACTCTTCAGACTAATTCTACGTTGTTTCTCCAAAGAGTCATGAGAGTTTATTATGTGGTGCCAAACATTTGAAGGGTGGAGATCTAATTTGAAAACCATCTAATGGTCCATAAGGGAGGCACCATATCAGAAGATGGCTTTGAACGAGTCATTACACTTGGACCATAAGGGAGGCACCATATCAGAAGATGGCTTTGAACGAGTCATTACACTTGGACTCTTGGTCCAAGTGGTGTCAACAAACAAGGGGCGGCTAGGAGTCCAAGTGGTGCCAACAAACAAGGGGCGGCTAGGTTGCTTCACCCATCCAAATTCTAGATAAAAATCAAGGATTTAATAAGTAGGACTCTTCTACACCTCCTCTAAATCTGAAGTCCATGCAACCAAAAAATGTTACATAAAAAGAACTTTGGATCAGGCTTGGAAGTTAGGTGCCATTTCTTGTCATGCACCACATGTCCCTAGTGCACTAAACTCTTCCCACACACCAAGAGAGAGACTCTCTGGCACGTGGGATGCTAATAAGAGGCATCCACCACTTGGCCCAAATAGCCAAGGGTCAACCCAATTAGGAACCCAAATCTGATTTGGTTTAAATTAGATTTAATTTGCCCAAATTGGAACCAAATTCGAATCCAATTCGAATGTAGGAGTTAGGGTTTGCAATATGTGCTAGCATGTTCAACTTGCAAACATAATTTAATCCAATTAGATCCTTGATCAATTCACTTTGTGTGTGATCCATTGGGTTCCACATCTAGCCAGTAGAGAGTCTAGATGTAAGCTGATCTAATTTGATTAGAAATCAATTAAACCGATTTAGATCAAATCAAGCTGACCTAATTCGAACAATTAGAATTCTTTCTAATTGGTGATCAAATTAAACTCTTTAATTCGATCAAACCTACAAGATAAGATTTACATCTAGCAATTTATCATGTCTACCCAAAAGATATGAAATTTTAGTAGAAATTTCAAAAATATCCTTGAGTGAAAAGTTATCATACAATTCGATCCTACAATCACCCTGCATCCCAAATATGACTATGGGCATAAAATTATGTCAAATCTAATACCATACTCATATTTCTCTCAATCTTATAATGATGATTCAATTAATAAAACATTGAAACCTTTTTTAATTTTTATTATGCTTTGATCAAAGTCTTCCTGAATCATCATTTGATTGAAGCAAGTAAGATGCGATCTCCTCTTACTAGGAGTGATCGATTCCATGTTGACCTATTCATCACCTCTATATATAATCCACCATATCCAGAATACCTCATACATGACTAAGTCATGAATGAGTATGAACCAAAACATGGATTCATGCATACAAGATTCTATGGCAATCTCTGGTCAAAGGATTACATGCACAACTCCCACTACAAGAATCATCTATTGACAAATAGATAAGACTCCATTAGATGTTCTTAAGTCAGATTAGTTCAGTGAACTCATTCTTTATTGAGCACCCATATTCTTGTGTTGGTATCTTACATAAGTGATTTTAAGATCAATCACCCTCCATCGAGCAGAGATAGAATGTACTGGTCTTTCCAGAAATATTGATCCCCAACTTAATGTTCCATCGATCGGGAATAATTTAAATTAAGGTTTTAGGGTTTTAGATCTCATAGGTATTATCTCATCATAACCTTAAATCCATAGCCCTAATCTATGGGATTCATCATAATCTTAAAGAAACAATAAGGCACAACATATAATAAAATATAAATATCTTTATTTATTTATAAAAATATCATTACATGAGTCTAGAAGATAAAAGAATAATCCATCAAAATACATATTTTGATTAGCTTGCAGGGCATATTTCTTTCAATCTCTCACTTGCACTAAAGCCAATCGCCTTTATATTTTAACCCCATACAATCGAGATGGCAATTGAACTACTACTATGGTAGAGCTTTAGTAAATGGATCTGCTATGTTGTTCTTTATTTTCACTCATTCAATGACTATATCTTGTCTCTTGATAATTTTACGAATGAGATGGAAGCATCTCTGAATGTACTTGGATTTATGATGAGATCTTGATTCCTTTGCTTGAGAAACTGCTCTAGTATATCATAGTAAAGTGATACTGGATTCTTAATCTTAAAAATGATACCCAACTCAGTGATAAACTTCTTCATCTAGATAGCTTCCTTGGTGGCTTCACTCACTGCAATATACTCTGCCTCAGTGGTTAAGTCAGCTATAGTTTGCTACTTGGAACTCTTCCAATTCACTGCTCCACCATTTAGAGTAAAGACATATCCTGAAATGAATTTGCCATTATCTAGATCTGATTGAAAACCAAGATCAGAATATTCTTCTAATTTAAGATCAGATCCACCATATACCAAAAAAAAATTCTTAGTCTTTCTCAAGTACTTAAGAATATTTTTTAATGCTTTCCAATGATTCTCTCCTAGATCATCCTGAAATCTACTTGCTATGCCTAAGGCAAAAGCAACATCAGGCCTGGTACATAACATAGCATACATTATTGATCCTACTGTCGAACCATAAGGAATAGAACTCATTCTATTTCTCTCTTCAGGTATCTTAGGAGACATCTTCTTAAAGAGATGTATGTCTTGACTCATAGGTAAGTAATCTCTTTTACTCCCATCCATGCTAAGCCTTTTTAGAACTAAGTCAATGTACCTTGATTGGGACAAGCCTAGCATCCTTTTAGATCTATCTCTATAAATCTTTATGCCAAGATTATAGGATGCTTCTCCCAAGTCTTTCATGGAAAACATACTTGATAGCCATAATTTGACCGATTGCAATATTGTGATATCATTTCTAATGAAAAGTATATCATTCATATACAGAACTAAGAAAATTATGGTACTCCCACTAGTCTTCTTATACTATAAGGTTCATCCATATTTTTGATGAAGCTAAACTCTTTGACTATAACATCAAAATGGATGTTCCAACTCCTTGAAGGCTGCTTTAATCCATAAATAGATATTTTAAGCTTGCATACCTAATTTGATCTTTTACTAGAGAGAAATCCTTCTGGCTATGATATGTAAACTCCTCCTCAATGAAACCATTAAGGAAGGCGGTTTTTACATCTATTTATCATATTTCATAATCATGATATGTTGCTATAGCAAGTATAATCCAATTAGATTTGAGCATGGCAATAGTAAGAATGTTTCATCATAATCTATATCTTATTTTTGCCTAAAATCTTTAGCCACCAATTTGGCTTTATAGGTTTTAACTTGGCCATCTGCTCCAATCTTTTTCTTATAAATCCATTTGCACCTAATAGGGTTTATGCCCTCTGCTGCATCAATCAAAGTCCATACTTTATTGATGTATATAGAGTTCATCTTGGATTTCATGGCATCTAGCCATTTGTTTGAGTCCTTACTCATGACAGCTTAGGTATAGGTCAGAGGTTCATCATTCTTAATGATTTGGATTTCATTATTTTCAATAATAAACTCGTACCTCACAAGTGCATATCGTACTCTATCAGACCTTCGGAGAGGAGTTGTGTGTTTTGGTTCTTCCCTATTTATGTGTACATCTAATTAAGAAATTTTTATTTATTTATCTTGAACTTTATTAAGTTCAATATTTCTTTCACTGCCTCTTTCTAGGATAAACTCTTTCTTAATGAAAGTGGCATGCCTACTTATAATGATCTTTTATTCAGTAGGATGGTAGAATAGATAGCTAATACTATCTCTAGGATATTCTATAAATAGACATTTATCTTCTCTAGCATCTAGCTTACCTTCAAAATTATTTTTAACATATGTCAGACAACCTCATATCTTAAGATACTTAAGATTAGATTTCTTATCTCTCCATATCTCATCTGAAGTGCTAGATATAGATTTAGAAGTGATAAGTATCATAAATTTATCAATAAAAATATTAATCTATTAATTAATTTATATTTATTTTTAAAAATTAATAATTAATTTTTATATATTTTTAAAAAATTAATATTTTTAATTAAAAAATTAATTTAAAAAATAATAAAAATAAAAAAAATAAAATATTATTATCAATAAAAAGAGCTCATTTTTTAATCACAACAAAATAAGTTTGAAATAAATTAGAGCTAAAATGGATTAGATATGAATTTTTATAAAAAAATAAAATAAAAAAGAAAAATGGCTCAATCGGTTCATCAAGCCAAGCCAGCTCCGTAAAGCCAAGCCAAGCTGCTCAAGCTGGCTCAACCAAATAAGCCGATCAGTCAGTCCATGATCCTAGTGTGGACTGCCAGCTCAGCAACATTCACCCAATCACAGCATGCCATGTGGTGGACCTAAACCGTTAAGAGGTTCATAGAAAATTCATCATGATGTACGGGGGCAAAATAGTAATTTCATAAGGCTTGCTGCATGCTGATTGATTGCAGCTTATGGTGCACTTGGTTTAGGCGGTCCACATGAACAGTAATTGCATGATTGTATGGCTCAGATTGATGTCAGTTCAAATCCAATGGCCAGGACATTTTCCAGCTTTGATTTGGTTTTCCTAGCTCTCCCTGATCGTGATCCAATGGCTATGAGCCCTCCAGGCAACGATCCAATGGCCCAAAAAGCTTCCAACTTGATTAAAACACTAAGAACTCAATTCGACGATCAGATTTTCTCCTGATTAATGTGATCGGACGTCTATAATTTAATCCAACCTGATCTGAGCCATTACACATCCGATTTTGGCATTTTTTGGATCATTTGATCCAGATCTGACACCTAGACTTCACCATAACATGATAGAATGTGTCCAAGGGCTATTTTAATCTAAATTTCACTTAAATTTCTTTATATTTTGATGATCAAAATCTTTCTTAGTCAAACATTGCCTGCAACAAAAGACTCCAGCCTTCCAACACCTATTTAAAGAACTCCAGGCATCCAAAATAAATTATCTTCGATCATGGGAATGAGTTTGGTAAAGATTAGAGCCATGCTTAGGTTAGAGGTTGCTACAAGACAAGGGATGTTGTGAAGAAGAGCTGGCTTCTACACTATCTCAATGCCGACGCTAATCCAAGATCAGAGATCAACTTTTCTAGTTTTTATTTTTTTCCTATTTTTTTTAATTTATATATTTAACCTTTGAATTTGAATTTTAATTAGTGCAATATTTATTTTTATGCACTTTAAATACTTGTTCTTTATTACTCTTTATTTTTATTACAAATTTAATTTTTATTTTTTATTTTTAATTACAAATAGATTCTAAGATCTAACTAGTAGATCTTAGTACCAAGTTTATTATTTCACATTTTTTAATTCTCACTATCTATTTATAATTCTATTTTTCAACTTTAATTTTTTTTTTCTTTTTTTATAAAAATTAAAGATTTTAAAATTAAAATACTGCCTTCTCTGTGGATTCAACCCGACTCACTGCTTTCTATCTATGTTTAATTATTTTAAAAAGTTAGATTAAACTGATAAATATGGTGTCTTGACGATAACATCATACTCTTATTAAGTTTTTGGCATCATTGTCAGAAAAGATAAGAGCATTACTTTTTTTAATTTCTTTAATTTTTAATAAAATAATTATAAATAATTTTTTAATTTTTTAATTTTTCTATAAATATTGCTTACTAACTTTTTCTTCTTTATTTTGTAGATAAAAAAAAGAGAGAGCAAAAAGATTAGGGCAAGGAGGAAGCTTCCAACCCTATTTGGTGAGATTGATCCTAAATTCTAAATTTTTCTATTATTATTTATTTTATTTTTTAATTAATTAAAAATTATTTACTTAAATCTAATTAAAAGCTTCATAACAAGATTAGAAATCCTAACTATTTAGAGCAAGCATCATATTAGCTTTATTTTTAATATTATTTTTTTTTGGTGATCGTTGGAGACAAGATAAGCTTCTAAAATTCAATTAGTTTCATGTATCTAATTTAGTTACATAGAACCCCTTATTAAAATTGATTGTACATATTCATATTAAATCAAATTAAGGGCACATCCCAATTAATCAACATAAGGTGAAGATTTGATCATCCTTTCTTGGCCCACAAATAATCAACTAACATCCTGCATTAACCTAAGTCTTTAAAATTAAAATCAATTAGACATTGGCTCTAGGAACTCGAGCTCATTAGGATAAGAAATTCTAAAAGTTAGACTGGATTAGGATTAGTCAATTTAACTGATGTCTAAGGCAAGTGGTTTAGGGACGACTAGGCTCAAAGAAAGGTGGTTTATAATTGATTCCATTAGCTTACCTGTACAAGCATAATTGATGTCTAAGGCAAGCAACGGAGGGACTTCCACCAACCTTATACTTACCTGGTCAGTTGATTGACTGATCTTATACTTGGATGGCTTAAAGATGACCTTGGCAGTTAGGAGCTGTTTAGATCTAGGATAATCCTTAGATAGGATTGTTTGCCTAACTTAATTGCTAACTAATATTAAACCTAATTAAAACTAATCTTCTCTCTCTTCTTAGCTCTAGGACTCCTTAGGACCTCTTCTTTAGAACTCTTCTTTCTTTCTTCTCCTTTTCTCCTCTTCTTTTTCAAAATTAAATTAAAAATAATAAAAAAATTAATAATTAAATAATAAAAATAATTAAAAATAGTAAAAATAATTTAAAAAAATTAAATAAATAAAAATTATAAAAAATAAATAAAATTATAATAACATAATAAAATCATTATTTTTTAAAAAATAAAATAATAATATAATAATAATAAATAATAATAAATGATAAAAAAAATTCTTAAAAAAATTTAAAAATATAAAAAAACTAAAATAATAATATAAAAAATTAAAAATTATAAAAAATATTATAAAAAATAATAAAATAATAAAATAATATAAAATATAAAAAAATTAAAAAAAAATTATGAACCACATGTTAGTACTAATACATGCATAGTAGAAAATTACTTTTTTTGATCTAGTTAAATCTAATCATAAAATTGAATGACTAAACCATATTAAACCAAATAATCAAACGATCGAAAATTTTAGAGAATCACCTAGATAGATGAAGGAATATTTTATTTCTTCCACCTATAACCCATCGACTTGTATCTAAATACCTGATATCCATACTACACACTATGAGATCAAGCTGACCATAATTCAGATGCTCCCATCTTTCTATGAAAACATGAATGAACAACCATATAAGCATCTGAATGAATTTTTAAAAATTTGCTCTGCAGTAAAGATTCAAAATTTAACCAATGATGCTCTTAGATTAATTCTATTCCTCTTTTCATTAAAAGACAAAGCCAAGTACTAGCTTGGCACAATAGGGAGACCAATTCAAACTTAGACTGAATTATAAAATAAATTTTTTAAAAAATTTTATCTTATAGACCGAACCAACATCATGAGGTGAGCTATCACTGGATTTGCTCTGCTTTTAGGAGAAAAAATTCACGAGTCATAGGAGAGACTTAAGAAACTTATTAGAAAATATACACATCATGGTCTATCTAAGTGGCAAATAGTTCAAGCTTTCTATGAGGGTTTAGAAGATCAATTTAGATAATTGGTAGATGCATTCTGTGGAGGTGCATTTATGAATAAAAGTGAGGATGAAGCCTATGCCTTATTTGAAATGCTAAGTGAAAACTTAATCAACCATGCTTCATTATCTTTCTACCAAACCTGAGTAGGGATCCATGAATTTAAACATCTAGAATCTAGTCCTAAGATTGATTCGAATTTGATAAATAAAGTATACTTTCTTGCCCAAAAATTAGATTAACTCCTAACCCTAGGTCAACAATCTTCCGCATAATTCAAATCACCCTCTAGTTATTAGAAGATTTGTTCAATTTGTACTAGCCCAACCCATCATATGAGTGAATGTCCTATGGCTGCATAGTTTCCACCTTTCATCCAAGAATAAATCCAAGCTTCATAAGGCTACTTCAAGCTGATTAATGATCCTTTATCAAATTCATAAAACCCAAATTAGAGGAACCATCCTAATTTTTCTTGGATACTCCAACAGACTTAGGCTTAAATCCAATATCAAAATTATACCTATAATAATGGTCAGCCTAGTCAGTTTTTTCAACCATTGTGTTATAATCAGCCATTATATCCACCTCCTCAAAAGACCAATCTAACCGACGATAAATTTAATCAACTTCAACAACTGATTCTAACTCAACAATTATCTATCGCCAGGCTAGAAGCTCAAATAGGATAATTAGCTGAGTCTAATATGAGGAGAAAACTAGGTCAATTATCAAACCAATCGAATCTTATAAATAACCCATCCATTATCTACCAACCATTTGGATTTAATTGTTAATCTAATATCCCACCTAAGAATCCTCATCTATAGAATGCCAAAGTAATTCTTTAACTTAAAAATTATAGGATTCTTATGGAACTATATCAAGATTAGGTGAGAGAGGCTAGTACTGATGCTAGCCAAAATAAAAATATTGAAGAAAAGATTAGTACTGAGACTAACCACATAGAAAAACCTAAGCTCAAAATTAGTACTAATGCTGGTTTCAGTTTAAATGAGATAAACATAGAAAAAAAGAGAATAGATGATTTACCTAAGACCTATAAACCTGAAATCTTGTTCCCTTCACACCTAAAAGTTGGTTTTTCTTACAAAAATTAAGAGGCATGTAATGAAGTGTCAATAGAGTCATTTCATCAAGATCATATTAATTTACCTTCATAATTAAAATCATCTCTAGACACCCTTCCAGTATCCATTACATTAAACTTAACTCCAAATCCAACAACTGAATATATGAGCATTTTAAAAGAATAAATAGAAGAAATTCTTGACAAACAAGGGTCTGAGATTGGGGTCACATACTATTATCCTAAAATTAATAATGAATATATCAATAATGGGATAATAAACTATCTTCCTGAGATTGATAATTCAAAACTATTGAAATTTGTTAATCCAATATTTGATACAGGATAGGTAAGCTGTATTATGTCTAGCTGAAGATGGTAAACTTAGCGCTTATTGGAAGGCAATCCAATATTTAATTTTCTTGCATCTATATTTTTTAGTTTATTTTTTTAGGATATTTTGAATAAGTTAGAAGGAGAGTCAAATTTTCAAAGGCATATGTTGGACTGTAAAAAATACATTGAATTAGGTGTATTCTTTTATGTTCTTTATTACATCCTTTATTTTTCTTCTCCATTGAGGACAATATTGATTAAGTTGGGAGGGAGAATAATAAAAATTTTTAAAATTTAAATCTTCAAAATAAGTTAGTATTTAGTATTTAGACATCCGATTATGCTTAAGAATCGAGTTGAACTAAGTATTTTTAAAAGAAAATTGATGTGCAGATTAGAGAATTTATGAGATATTAAGGGACCAAGTATAAAAGAAATTCAATAAAGAGTTAAGTCTAGAACATAATAATTTTTCTTTGAGCACTTCTAATTTTTTCTACTAGCATCAAAGAAAAGTCAACTTTTTATGGGCTTGTACAGAATAATTATATGTTTCTTCATATTAATTTTAAAAAAAAATATTTTTAAAATAAAATAATTTTTAAGTATTTTTTACTGAGTAACGAGGCCTCCTTGTCTAAGCAAGAATTAAGTTTTGCATTAAAAGATGGGAAGGATGAAGAAGCTCATTATAAAGCTATTTTTAACTCGTAGCCTATTTGATTCAAGCTAGTAATCCCAAAGGATATTCTATACCTAATGCCCTAAAGCCAATTGGTTTGAAAGTCATTGATCCAAGACTTGCTCCATGGATCAAATAAAAAGCTTAAGACGTTAAAGCACTCAATAGTGGTACAATGTTAAATATATATATATATACATTGATTTTCCATCGAGTAATTGGATTTCATTGTCTAAGTAAGCAATGATATCCACATCAAAAAATGGACAATATGAATAAAAAATTTTAATAAATGAAAGGCAGAAGTAGCAATACACTTGTCCATATGAAAGTTTAGATGATTCAGAGATAAAGATAGAAATAATTTAGAAAAAGTTTAAAAAATTTAATGTTCTCTATTTAATTTTTATATTGATAAATTTTAATACTCCAATGACATACCTCACTTATGCTCTACTGAACATCAATGGCTATTTTAAAAATTGCTCGATAAAATTTGAAACTCTAAAGTTAAAAGATATCTAAAACTAAATTCTTTCTTTACTCGAGAATGAGCAAAGCTTAAATTGAAAGGTGTGATAAGTACCATAAATTCATCAATAAAAGCATTAATTTATTAATTAATTTATATTTATTTTTAATAATTAATAATCAATTTTTATATATTTTTATGAAATTAATATTTTTTAAATAAAAAATTAATTAAAAAATTAAAAAAAATTATTATTATTATCAATAAAAAAAACTTATTTGTCTAGTTATAACAAAATAAGTTTGAAATAAATTAAAGCTAAAATAGATTAGATATAAATTCTTTTAAAAAAAATTAAAATAAAATAGAAAAATAGCTTCATCGGCCCATCAAGCCAAGCTGGCTCTATAAGCCAAGCTATAAAGCCAAGCCAAATTGCTTAAGCTGGCTCAACTAGATAAGCTGATCAGTTGATCCACGATCCTGGCACGGACCGCCAGCTCAGCAACATTCACCTAATCACAGTGTGCCACATGGTGGACCTAGATCGTTAAGTGGTTCATAAGAAATTCATCATGGTGTACAAGGGCAAAATAGTAATTTCATAAGGCTTACCGCATGCTGATTGGTTATGGCTTATAGTGCACTCAGTTTAGGTAGTCCATATAAATAGTAATTATGCAATCGTGCGGCTCAAATTGATGTCGGTTCAAATCTAACGGCCAGGACATTTTCCAGCTTTGATTCAATTTTTTTAGCTCTCTCTGATCGCAATCCAATGGCTGTGAGCCCTCTAGACAGCGATCCAATGGCCTAGAAAGCTCCCAACTTGATTAAAACACCCAGAACTCGATCCGATAATTAGATTTCCTCCTAATTAACATGATCAGATGGTCAAAATTTAATCCGACCTGATTTGGATCATTACACATCCAATTTTAGCATTTTTTAGACCATTTGATCCAGATCTGATGGCCAGACTTCACCAAAACTCAACAAAATACATCCAAGGGCTGTTTTAATTCAAATTTTATTCAGATTTCTTTCTATTTTAATAATTAAAGTTTTTCTTAGTCCCATATTGCCTGCAACAAAAGACTTCAACCCTCCAACACCTATTTAAAAGACTCCAGACCTCCAAATTCAATTATCTTCGGTTATGGAAAGGAGTTTGGTAAAGATTAGAGCCATGTTTGGATTAGAAGCTGCTTCAAGGCAATGGATGCTACGAAGAAGAGTTGGCTTCTACACCATCTCAATGCCAATGCCGATTTAAGATTAGAGATCAACTATTTTAGTTTTTATTTTTTTTCCTATCTTTTTTAATTTATGTATTTAAATTTTGAATTTAAATTTTAATTAATGTAATATTTATTTTTATGCACTTCAAATTCCTATTCTTTATTGCTCTTTATTTTTATCGTAAATTTAGTTTTTGCTTTTTATTTTTAATTGCAAGTAGATGCTAAGATCTAACTAGTAGATCTTAGTACCAAGTTTATTATTCTATACTATTTAATTCTAGCTCTTTATTTATAATTCTATTTTTTAACTTCAATTTTTTTTATAAAAATCAAAAATTTTAAAATTAAAATATTACCTTCTCTGCAGATTCGACCCGACTCACTGTTTTCTATCTATTTTTAATTATCTTAAGAAGTCGAATAAACTAATAAAAATGATATCTTAGCGACAACATCATCCTCTTATTAAGAAGGTACTCTATTCAATATATATACTATTACATGAGTGTCCTAGAAACCAGATTGGCTGACACATGTAATACACATTCTAAGAGCATTTTTATAATTTTGACTTAAAATCAATAAAGGATTATTTTATTATATCATATTGTGTATATAGTGTCTGTGATACATCCTTTGAGTTATTGGAATGCTAATACATATTTTTAAGAGTTGAAAATTTAAGACATGCATTTTTGTGATTAACTTATAAACTGCTCCTAACCGTAGGATCGTCATAAAGATGGTGATCGATCTGAAAGGTTGGTATATAATCGCTTTCTTAGGATAGATGAGTCTTGAGTCTATGGTGTAGAGACACCAGAGTGAGAGTATAGAAACTCGTTGGAGAATGAGGGCACTAAGCATGACCACCTCGAACAGTCATAAGAAAGTCTACCTTCTCGTCAATGACTAGATCGATGCTGTAGTTATGTGTCTGGTTCTCTAACCTGAGGTGCATCGACAGTTCATCTTGAGTATGTTATAGTTTGACTACATCATAACTTGGTCTTCTAGCTATTCAAAATTCTAAGGTATATGTTAGCTATAGCATGTTTATTGTAGAAATTGGATTGCACCAATAGGGATCTATCTACCTTGGTAGAAGAGGAGTAGTCTTATGATGATCATGAGATCGAGTCCATAAGTCCATGGCCATGGCAGTGTGATATAATAGTAAATAGTTTTTTATTGAGATTTCACATCAGACTCGAATCGAATGATTTAATCATATGATAGGATTTTGGATTTGATGAGTTCACCTTAATCCTAATCTTGTCGGGGCTCATGATAGAAGAACCCAATCATATAGGTAGCTGCATCAAGATATTCATATTCGATTCTGATGGATTGCCACCATATACTGCTAGGTGTTACTGATGGATTTTGGGAGCAATTAAAATGATCTTGATGATTGATCATTCTAATTAGATGAATCAAAAAAGTTCTAATCCATTGAAAGATGTTTCGATGATGTCGATAATAGAGATCGTGACATGTCTCATTACCATATAGAACTAAATCTAACTGGATCACACAAATAAGGGTTTGGGTCTGAATGTGATCAATTAGGCCAACCCAGTTCGATTGATTTAGATTTGATCCAATTAAGTTCAAGAAAATCATGCTAGCACACGATTGAGCCTAACACTCTCATTTTGTAGTTATTTCAGTTCATCTTGACTGAGTCAAATTAGATTTGCTCACCCAAGAATCTTGTATGAATTTATCCTGATTTGACTGGAGCTTATCCAAGTCAGAAAAAGATTATCCTAATCGGATCTAAGCTTGTCCTAATCCATCAAATGGAAATAGGATAAGACCTGCCAATTCCTATAACCATCAGGATATGGATCATTTGACCCGATCTTTATGAGAATTAAAGGAGGAGACGTGCGCCCCTCTTGGATTTTATCTGAGGTGCACGTCCCAAGAGGGATTTCATGAAAAAAAAAAGAGGGTGCATGCCCTTAAAGGAGGAGACATGCGCCCCTCTTGGATTTTATCTGAGGTGCACATCCCAAGAGGGATTTCATGAAAAAAAAAGAGGGGGCACACCCCCATATGGCGTGCACCCCTTATGGATATGTTTGGAATTGTTTTGATAGGATCAAAACACTAGGAAATGAATTCCTGCGCTAAACTCTTCTCCCTGTCTTTTTTCCATGCCTTATTTTTTGGTATTTTGTTCGGCAAAACTTAGAAGAAAAGAGGAAGGGGGCATGGGATATGGCGTGGAGTCCTTCTACTTTAAGCAAAAGGGTTGCTTAAAGCACCAGGACTCTAGGGCTACGTATAGGTCTATAAATAGACCTATTGTCAAAGGTGTTTGGCATTGCGATTAGACCACGGTGAAGCCCTACCTCTCCCATCATCTTCCACACTACTCTTCCATATCTCCTCCCTCTTCTCCACGTCCAAGGAGTTGGACATTTTCAGCGATCAAAAGTTGAGAGCAGTTACACGAAGACAAGTCAAGAAATTGCTAATCAAGAGATGAACATCTTACTTTCAGATTTGATTTGAAGGCTCTATAGATCCAAATCAGATCTAATCTTTTGTGATCAGATCCAGAAGGAGAGCACAGCTAGATCTGACCCAAGTGAACTTTGGTAGAGGTCGGGTGCATGCACGGTTAGATCCAAAACTTTGGATGCTGTCAGATCATCGACAGGATAAATGGTTTACCGAAAAGGTAACATTCGATGTTCCAGATTTTTATTTAATTTTTGTTTTTGATATTAGATCATATAGATCATATCTGAGAACTCTCAGATCTAATTAGATTGAAGTAAAAAATTTTAAAAGGAGGGTTCTATTCAGAGAGAATCCCTTTTATTTTATGATAGTCAAGAAATTCACTAGATAAGTATTCTCTTCCTCGATCTGATCGAAGAAGTTTTATACTTTTCTTAGTTTGTTTCTTGATCATACTTTGATGCTTTTTAAATTTATCAAAGGCTTCAGATTTATATTTCATAAGATACACATATCCAAATCTAGATAAATCATCAATAAACACTATAAAATAAGAGTATTCATCTCTGACCTAAGTTGTCATAGGACCACATACATCTATATGTATAAGTCTTAATAACTCACTTATCCTTTCTCCATGTCTACTAAATGGAGTCTTGGTCATTTTACCTATGAGACAAGATTCACAAGTTCCTAATAATTTATAATCATAAGGATCAAAGAACTTTTTTTTGTATAACTTGTTAATCCTAGTCTCACTAATATGACCAAGTCGACAATGCCAAAGTATTATTTATTTATTCTCTCTTACATTTTTTATTTTCATCAATATAAAAAATATTGTCATTTAGAGAGAGTCAAAAGACCATTGTCAAAAATGCCAAAACATATTATTTCATTAGAATATTTGATTGAGCAACCATTGCTCATTACATCAATTTTATATCCTTGTTTTAATAACAAGGGTACAAAAATTATATTTCAAATGATCTTAGGCATATAATAATAATTCTTTAGCTTTAAGATCTTTTTAGAAGATAACTTCAAGATTTTTGTCCCGATAGCTTTCGCTTAGATGGACTCTCCTCCATCATTGTAGAGCTTGAAGTCACCCTTTTTTAATACTCTAACTTTCTAAAGCCCCTATATAGATTTGCAAATATGAGAACCATAGGCAGTATCCAATATCCAAGAGTTTGAAATAGAAGAATTTAATGATAATATTGTATGTATCTCATACATACCTTTTGGTGCAATGCTTGCACCAATCTTCACACTTGCAAGGTAAGCCTTGCAATTCCTTTTTCAATGGTCTGCTTTACCACAATAAAAGCAAGTTGCTTGCCTGGAAGCCTTCTTTCCCTTCTTCCTCTTATTTATGCCACCTTTAGGATTCAACCTTCTCTTTAAACCTTTTTTGCCTGCCTTCTTCTTAGAGATCCCATCCACAAGAAGAAGAGTAGTCTTATCCTTCTTGATATGGCTCTCTATTGTTTTAAGCATATCTAATAGCTCAGGCAAGAAAGTATTCAGTTTGTTCATGTGATAGTTCATGATAAACTGAGAAAATAATTTTGAAAGTGATTGCAGGATTAAATCCTGACTCAACTCTCCATCCATAACAAAATCTAATTGACCTAATCGAGTGATCAGGTCAGTGACCATTAGCACATGGTCTTGTATGGATGATCCTTCTATTATTTTAGCATGAAATAATTGCTTATATATTTCATATCTAGTAGTCCTACTCTATTCTCCATAAAGCTTTTTTAAATTAAGCAATACGGATTGAGTATCCATGCCATCATGCTGCCTCTATAACTCATTACTCATAGAGGCCGGTATGATACACTTGACAGTAATGAATTATTTTGCCACATTTTATATGTGGCTATCTTCTTCTCAATAGCATCCTCTCATATCGACTCAGGATCAGGGGTATCGAGGATATAGGAGATTTCTTTTTTTGTTTAAGTATAATTTTTAGATTCCTCAACCAATCCATATAATTGATACTGAATAATTTATTTGAATCTAATATACCACGCAGTGAAAGTGAAGAAGCCATATAGAATTTAATCTATATAATAAAGAACATTACATAAGCAAATAACTCATGATGGTACACACATAATTGAATTAGGACTTTAGTTTAATTATATCTGCTACTATTTTATCGAACATCATAGCCCTCTTCTATAATGATCGAGAAATCTAAATTGATTTTCTTAGTGGAATTGAGATCCTAAATTATCATGAAAGATCTTGTGGTTATACAACAAACTTTTTATGAGTTCAAAGGTAGGAAACTCTTTCCAGCTACATCTTATGCAATTCTTAATATAATCCTGATCTCTAAAACATTAATAGCCTTGTGGTTGCACAACAAAGTATAATGTTTTAGTTAAGTTGGATCCTTCATTTCTATATAGTCAAATTCAAATATTTCTGCTCTTATGGTTACACAACAAAGCAGCATATCCAAATGAAGGAAAAATGGGTTTTCCTGCTATAGGATGCATCTAATCGGATAAGATTTATAGCAAAATAATTTTAAATTTTTTTTATAATCTGATCAGATCTGAGAGTTCTTAGATCTAGTTAGATTGATCTAAAATTTATAAATAAAAATAAAAATAAAAATAAAATAGTAATATTTAATATCACCAGATCGGGTAAATCGTTTACCCATTATGATGATCTTACAACTAATCCGAGGTTCTGATTGAGCTGCACATGCGCCCAACCTCTACTAGTATCCACTCTAATCAGATCTAGAAGTCTCCTCCTAGATTTGATCTCCAAAGATTAGATTTGGTGTCTTCCCATAAAGCCTTCAAATCAAACTCCGAAGGCTACGCATTCATCTCACGAACACCATCATCTCTCGCTGATCTTCATGCTAATGGAACTTGATCTTTTCTCACAGGTTTTGCCCAACTCTTGGGTGTGAAGAAGAGGGAGAGGATTAGATGAGGAAGGCATGAAGATGGAGATTTTGGTAGGGCTTCACCATAGAATAATTTTCGTGCATAAATAGTTTGCGCAGGGTCTTAGTTATAGATCTAGTCAAGAGTCCCTTCGCATATAACTTTAAACAGATCAATGTTTAACATGCAGAAGGACTCTTCATTGATCTCCATGCCCCACACCACATTCTTCTAAATTTTTGTCACACAAAAATCCTAAAAAATGGTGTCAAATATGGATAAGCATGAGGCATGGCGCAGATAACATCTCTCCCAAGAGTTTGAACTATTCAAACTTTTGACCCATTCAAACATGATTTGAATGGGATGCCTCCAAATTTATCCATAAGGGCACACACTATAAGGGGTGTGGTCCTCTCTCCCTCACGTAAATCCCATCAAGAGCGTGTGCCCCAAGAGATTTCCCAGGGGCGCGCACCAATCCTTTAATTCCTGCATAACAGGGTCAACATTTTGACCCTTGTCCTATTCCCATCTTATGGGATTTAGGACAAAACCTTTTCAAGTCCCATCCAATAGATTTTAGGCAAGTCCTTATAAAGTTATAACAAGCCTTGATCAGGCCAGGACTAAGTCTAGTCAAATAAAAAAAAATTCATCTAGAATTTTCAGGAGAGGCTTGTCCAAATTTTATCTCATGATTTTAGGAAAGCCCAAATCTGGCAAAGACAACCTTTGTTTTGTTCCCATCTAATGGGATTTAAGATAAGTCTTGATCAAGCCAGAACAAAGTTTAGTCAGATTAAGACAAATCCCTATAGAGTTCTCGGATGAGCCTTGTCCAAATAGTTCCAAAAATTAGCAGGTCTTGTCTTGTTTCCATCCGATGGATTAGGACAAGCCTAAATTAAGTTAGGACAACACTTTTCTGACCTAGACAAGTTCTACTTAGACTAGGATAGAGCCATACAAGGCTTTCAGATGAGCCAAATTTAATTTAGCTCAATCAAGATGAACCAGAAAGATGATAGAAGGAGAATATTAGGTTCAATCATGTGCTAACACGATTTTCTTGATCCTAATTGGATCTAATCCAAATAAATCAAACTGGATTAGCTCAATTGATGACATCCAAATCTAAATTCTTATTTTTATGATCCAGTTAGATTCAGTTCTATATGGTAATGGGATATGTCATGATCTCTATCATCGACATCATCAAAATATCTTTCAATAGACCAGAACTCTTTCGATTCATCCAATTAGAATTGTCGATCATCAAGACAATTCTAATTGATCCCAAAATCCACCAGTGACACCTAGTAGTATATGGTGGCAACCCATCAAAATCAAAAAATGAACCTCTTGGTGCAGCTACCTGTATGATTGGGTTCTTCAATCATGAGCTCTGATAGGATTAGGGTTAAGGTAAACTCATCAAACCCAATACTCGTCATATGAATGAATCATTCGATTCAAGTCCAATGTGAAACACTAATAGAAACTCCTTTCTATTATTTCACACTATCATAGCTATAGATTTTAGAACTCGATCTCATGATCATCATAGGACTACTCCTCTATTGAGGTTGATAGATCCCATCTTGGTACAATCCAATTCCTATAATGAACATGCTATAGCCAATAAACACCTCAAGATTCCAAATGGCTAGGAGACCGAGTTATGGTGTAGTCAAACTATAACACCCTCAAGGTAAACTGTCGATGTACCTCAGGTCAAAAAATCAGACACATGCTGCAGCAGCGAGCTAGTCATCGATGAGAAGGTAGACTCACTTATGATTGCTCGAGATGGTCACGCTTAGTGCCCTTATTCTCAATAAGTACCTATCCTCTCACTCCGATCTCTTGCACATCTACAATGGTGGAAGACTTAACACTTAATATTTTATTAAAAAGATTTGATTTGATCTCTTAGACTCAACTAGTCATAACATTTATGACTAACCTAGTGGCATGGGTTAGCTCAAATCATTAGCCACCTCAAACTAGAACTGGGTCGACTCGATTGGCTAGGTAAGTGAGATCAATGGAAGGAATATGCTATTAACTCTTCATGAATGCATTTAGATCAAGTAGCTTCCAATTAAGGACCATTGGTCATATCTTCCATACTTACCTTAGACACCGACTTGTCTGATCAGAATGATCGAGTTAGCCTACAATCTAGGCTCGAACTATGGAATCAAATTAGGTCTTAACTTGATCGACCATATATGACTGTGAGTTGATCTTGACCTAAACTTAATCCTATTAGGCTGGTCAAATCTAAGCACTCTTGATCCCACCTAACCAAGTCTTGATTTGGTTTGATCAATCACTAGACCTAATTGAGCTACCCATATTCGAACCCATGTTTTATGAAGGTATCTTAGGTCTAAAAATTTATAATTTTTAGGTCTAATTAATTTTATAAATTTAATTTTTAATTAAAAGGGTTCAATAACAAAACATGTATAAAAAATTCTAAGGTTTTAAGATCTGGTTTTGTAGCAAAATAAATTTTTGATTTTTGATTAAGGACAAACCTACATGCCATAAGAGCATCCCATCGAATGAAAAGAGAGGACCTTTAAACTCTTCTTACTCTTATGACCGGACGGCCAAGGGGAATGCCTTAATCAAAAATATAAACTATAGTACAAAACTATTAGATCTAAAGCATATAACTGTTACATGATTTAAGATCTAATCTATACATATTTTGCATACATCTCATGTATCAAATTTAATATTTAAATTTATATTTTAGATCTGATTATATCTGATATAATATCTAAAAATAAAATTTTAAATAATCTCATCATAAAAATTTTTAATCTAGACTACTCATGACATAGATCTATAGAACTAGTCTAGACATGCATTGCATATGTCATACATATGAAATTTTTAAATGCATCTCATGCTTTCAGATCTAATTATATCATATATAATATCTAAAATTTAATTAAGTAAATCATATTATCTTTAAAAAATTAAATAAATATTTTATAAAAAAATTTTGATCTAAACTATGATATTAAACTACAGATCTAGTCTAGATGTGCGTTGCCTATATCACATATATCAAAATTTTAAATTAGATCTTACATTTTAGATCTAATTATATCTAATATAAAATCTAAAATTTAAATATTAAATATATAATTTTAAAATATATATATTTTTTATTTTAGATCTGATTACATCTCATGTAATATCTAAAAATTAAAAAAATAGATCATAAAAAAAATAATTTTAGATCAATCTAAAAATAGATTTGGAAGCAACAACTTGGCTCTAATATCAGCTAAAGAAAAAATAGATTTTTCTACCATAGGATGCATCTGATCAGATCGGATTTGCAGCGAAATAATTTTAAATTTTTTTATGATCTAATCAAATCTAAGAGTTCTTAGATCTAATTAGATTGATCTAAAATTTAGAAACAAAAATAAAAATAAAATAATAATATCTAATATCTTTCGATCGTGTAAACTGTTTACACATTATGAAGATCTGATGACGGATCTAAGGTTCTGATTGAGCCACGCACACACCCGATCTCTACCAGTATCTACTTGGATCAAATCTAGATGTCTCCTCCTTCTAGATTTGATCTCCAAAGATTAGATCTAGTGTTTTTCCTTAGAGTCTTCAAATCAAACTCCAAAGGTTGTGCGTTCATCTCACGAACACCATCGTCTCTCGCTAATCTTCATGCTAATGGAACTTGATCATTGCTCTCAGATTTTATCTAACTCTTCAGTGTAGATAAGAGAGAGAGGATCAGATGAGGAAGGCATGGAGATAAAGATTTTGGCAGGGCTTCACCGTAGAACAATTTTCATATGCAAATAGTTTTCGCAGGATCTTATTTATAGACCTAGTCAAGAGTCCCTTCGCATATAACTTTGAATAGGTCAAAGTTTAACATGCAGAAGGACTCTTCATTGATCTCCTTGCCCCACACCATATTCTTCTGAATTTTTGTCACACAAAAATCTCAAAAAATGGCATCAAATATGGATAAGCATAAGGGCTTGTTGCAGATAACATCTCTCCCAAGAGTTTGAACTATTCAAACTTTTGACCCATTCAAACTTGATTTGAATGGGATGCCTCCAAATTTATCCATAAGGGCGCATGCCATAAGGGGCGTGGCCCTCTCTCCCTCACATAAATCCCATCAAGGGCACACACCCTAAGAGAATTCCCAGGGGGCGTGCATCAATCCTTTAATTCCTGCATGATCGGGTCAACATTTAACCATGGTCCTGTTCCCATCTTATGGGATTTAGGATAAAACTTTTTCAAGTCCCATCTAATGGATTTCAGGCAAGTCCTTATCAAGTTAAAACAAGCCTTGATCAAGCTAGGACTAAGTCCAGTCGGATCAAGAAAAATCCATCTAGAATTTTTGGGAGAGGCTTGTCCAAATTTCATCTCATGATTTTAGGACAAGCCCTAATCTAGCAAAAACAATCTTTGTCTTGTTCACATCTAATGGGATTTAGAACAAGTCTTGATCAGGCTAGGACAAGATCTAGTCAGATCGAGATAAATTTCTATAGAGTTTTCGGATGAGCCTTATCCAAATAGTTTCAAAAATTAGCAGGTCTTGTCCTGTTTTCATTCGATAGATTAGAACAAGCCTACATCAAGTTAGGACAAGACTTTTCTAACTTGGACAAGTTCTACTCAGACTAAGATAGAGCCATACAAGGCTCCGAGGTGAGCTAAATTTAATTTGGCTCAGATGAGATGAACTAGAAAGATGACAGAAGGAGAATATTAAGTTCAATCATGTGCTAGCACGATTTTCTTGACCCTAATTGGATCTAATCCAAATCAATCAAACTAGGTTAGCTCAATTGATGACATCCAGACCCAAACCCTTATTTGTGTGTCCAGTTAGGTTTAGTTCCATATGATAATGGGACATGTCATGATCTTCATCATCGACATCATCAAAATATCTTTCGATGGATCAGAACTCTTCTAATTCATCCAATTAGAATTGTCAATCATCAAAATAATTCTAATTGATCCCAAAATCCATCAGTGATACCTAGCAGTATATGGTGGCAACCGAATAAAATCAAAAAGTGAATCTCTTGGTATAACTACTTATGTGATTGGATTCTTCTATCATAAGCCCCGATGAGATTAGGGTTAAGGTGAACTCATCAAACCCAACACCCGTCTATGAATGAATCATTCAATTCGAGTCCGATGTGAAATATTAATAGAAACTTCTTTCTATTATTTCATACTATCATGGTCATGGATTTTAGGACTCAATCTCATAATCATCATAGGACCACTCCTCTACCGAGGTTGATAGATCCTATCTTGGTGCAATCCAATTCCTACAATGAGCATGCTATAGCCAACATACATCTTAAGGTTCCGAATAGCTAGGAGATCGAGTTATAGTATGGTTAAACTATAACACCCTCAAGGTAAACTATCGATGCACCTTATATCAAGAAACTAGATACATGCTGCAACATCGAGCTAGTCATCGACGAGAAGGTAGACTCACTTATGACTGTTCGAGGTGGTCACGCTCAGTGCCCTTATTCTCAACAAGTACCTATACTCTCACTCTAGTTTCTCCACATTGTCGACTCAAGACTCATCTATCCTAAGAAAGCGATCGTATATCGATCTTCCGGATTGATCATCATTCTCATGATGATCCTACAATCGAAAGCATTTTATGAGTTAATTATGATAACACATATCTTAAATTCTGAACTCTTGAGAATATACATTATCATGCCTATTAACTTAATAGATTTATCACAGATACTTTATTACACACTATGATAGAATAAATGACCCTTTAATTAATTTTAAGTGAAAATTATGAAAATGCTCCTAGAAAGTATTCAACAAGTGTTGGCCAATCTGACTTCTAAGGCACACATCTAATACCAAAAATGTCGTAAGCATCTTAATGCACTAGGATAATACTATTTAGTCTCCATAATAGGTCTTGTGGTTACACAACAAACCTTATATGGTTCGTGACATAATAATGACCCAGTATGAAGGAAGGCCTACATGTAGTGAATATAATACTGAGCACCCTAATCAAGAATTAAATTAATCTAGTTGACCAGGTAAATGGGAGAGAGGTGAGAATCCTCCCATTACTTTTCTTAGACACCAAGGAGTTGGTCAGGTTAGACAATGGAATCAATTATAAATCATGTTTTCTTTACCAATCATGAACCACTTTCCTAGACATCGATCGATCAATTACATCCAAACTGATTCTTCTATTGGTTAATTATATTATAGCTTAATATAATTTAAATGAGGGATTAACTGGTCTCTATGCACATTCTAATTAAAAAGCATAAATATAATGATCATAGCAATTCATATGAAGCATTTGCATGTATTGATCACATCAATCATGATAAATCATAAGCATTCATATTAACAAACTAGCATGCAACATAAGATTCCATCATTCTAGGACAACCATCTACCACATAGCGGACATCTACCACTATACGAGGGCAACTTTATAGAATGATGTAAATCATAATCTAATCATAAATAATCAAATATGATCATATCATATTAAACATTATGCTATAAAACAATAAGCATTTGAACATATGATTTAACCTAATAACGATGGCTCTGATACCACTATAAGGTTTGGTGACCAATGCAGAAGCACGGATTCCAAAGTATTTTTAATGAAATCCAAAAATCAAACCCAAACCCAAGACCTTATTAGATTAAAATCATATAACATGCATTTATAACATAAAGTTAGGATATAGGAAAATACCTGAATTGCTAAACCCTAGTTTGAGTCGAAATTTCGGCAGAGGTCCGACAAGGGTTCCACCAGATGCCCACGTGTTCATCCTCCAACATTGATCCACACAGGAACTTGACCAAGCCTCTAACTCCTTTCTCAAATTGATTTCTTGGACTTGAATTCTTCTTCCAAGAATTCAGTTGGGCAGAACCTCCTCTAGCCTTGCTTCTTTCCTCCTAGTCTTCTCTTTCTCTTCCTTTCTTTTCTCCTTATCTTCCTTATCTTTCTTCCGAGACCCTTGTCCAAAAGAAGACTCCTTGTCCTTATTAGAACCTTGTCTTAATAAGGGAAGGAAGAAAGAAATTGGACAATGGGGAGAAGATGTTAGAAAGAAAGGATTGGGACAACTTCGAATACCTGGCACACACCCCTTATTTATGGTCTACGTAGGGGTGTCATCCTCAATTTCTCACACCCTCCCTTATCCATATCTCATCCCCATTGAGATATCTAATTCCCCATCATAATCTCAGGACACATGGAGTTTTAAGAAATTAATCCCAAGGGACACTTCATGCAGAAGGACTCTTCGAACTAATTCTATGTTGTTTCTCCAAAGAATCGCAACAATTTATTATGTGGCACCAAACATTTGAAGGGTGGAGATCTGATTTGAAAACCATCTAATGGTCCATAAGGGAGGCACCATATCAAAAGATGGCTTTGAATGAGTCAAAGAATCATTGCACTTGTACTCTTGGTCCAAGTGGCACCAACAAACAAGGGGCGGCTAGGTTGCTTCATCCATCCAAATTCTAGATAACAACCGAGGAGTTTAATAAGCAGAAGGACTCTGCTATGCCTCCTCTAAATCTGAAGTCCACACAACCAAAAAAATGTTGCATAGAAAAAACTTTGAATAAGGCTTGGAAGTTGGCACCATTTTTCATCATGTGCCACATCCCTAGCTCACTAAACTCTTCTTACATGCTAAGAGAGAGACTATCTAGCACGTGGAATGCTAATAAGATGTGCCCACCACTTGGCTCAAATAGCCAAGGGTCAACCCAATTAGGAACCCAAATCTGATTTGGTTTAAACTGAATTTAATTAGCTCAAATTGGAACCAAATTCAAATCCAATTCGAATGTAAGAGTTAGGGTTTGTAACATGTTCTAGCATGTTCAACTTGGCAATATAATCTAACCCAATTAGACCCTTAATCAATTTTTTTTATGTGTGACCTATTGGCTTCCACATCTAGCCAGTAGAGGGTTTGGATGCAAGTTGATCTAATTTAATTAGAAATCAATCAAACTGATTTAGGTCAAATCAAGCTAACCCGATTCAAACAATTAGAACCCTTTCTAATTGGTGATCAAATTAAACTCTTTAATTCGATCAAACTTACAAGACAAGATTGACATCTAGCAATGGATGATGTCTACCTAAAAGATATAAAATTTTGATTGAAATTTTAAAAATATCCTTCAGTGGAAAGTTACCATACAATTCGATCCTACGATCATCCTATATCCCGAATATGACTATGGATATGGAATTATGTCAAATCCAATATCATACTCATATTTATCTCAATCTTATAATAATGATTCAATTAATAAAATATTTGAAATTTTTTTTAATTTTTATTATGCTTTGATCAAAGTCTTGTTGAATCATCATTCGATTAAAATAAGTAGGATATGATCTCCTCTTACTAGAAGTGATCGATTCTATGTTGACCTACTCATAACCTCCACATGTAATGCACCATATCTAGAACACCCCATACATAACTAAGTCATGAATGAGTATGAACTAAAATATAGATTCATGCATACAAGATTCTATGGCAGTCTCAGGTCAAAGGATTATATGCACAACTCGTACTACGAGAATCATCTATTAATAAGTAGATAAGACTCTATTAGATGTTCTTAAGTCGGATCAGTTTAGTAAACTCATTCTCTAATAAGCACCCACATCCTTGTATTAGTGTCTTACACAAGTAATTTTGAGATCAATCATCTTTTCCATCGAGCATACATAGAATGTGTCGGTCTTTTCAAAAATATTAATCCCCAACTTAAGGTTCTATCGACCAGGAATAATTTAGATTAGGATTTTAGGATTTTAGGTCCCATCTCATCATAACCCTAAAACCATAACTCTAACCTATGGGATTCATCACAATCTTAAGGAAATAATAAGACACAGCATATGATGAAATATAAATATCTTTATTTATTTATGAAAATATCATTATATGAGTCTGGAAGATAAAAGAATAACCCATATAATACATATTTCAATTGGCTTGTAGGGTATATTCCTTTCACCGGCTCCTCAGCAAGCATAGGGATAGGTTCAGCAGTAATATGCTCAGCATGAGGAAGATCTGCTCCAACCATAGAAGGCTTCGCCTCGTTGTCAGAAGAGTCCTCCAGTAGAAAGCCGAAGTAAAGCTTAGGAAACTTCTCGACAATCTTCTTCTGGCAAAGATCGAATCCTTTGCCAAAAGCTTCCTGAGCGAATGCCACTTTGATGCCTTCCAATTCATTTGAAGATTTAAAAGACAAAATGGCCCACTCCTTGACTTTAGCTGTCCACTTTCTTTCCTCGATTACTTCGGCCTTGTCTCTCTTCCTCTACTCTTCCGCCAAAGCCAACGTAGCCTTCAGCCCTACCGATGCCCGTTCTTCTTTCTAGAGTGCTTTCCGGAGATGCCCAACCTCAGCAAAATGTACCTCCTTCTAATGCTTCACCTTGACCTTGTACTCTTTGGCCATCTCTACAGCCTTCAAAGTCTTGGCCTTATAAACCAAATATAAGTTACTATAGGAGAACGTGCATATATTCAACCAAGTACAAAAAAGAGGCAATTACCTTGATGAAGGTTGCAAAGGAGTCCTTCTTTCACTCCTCATCATCTGTCTGAAGAATCTTCTCAATAATATCTGGGATGATGCAACCCTCCATAAGGGGTTGGACGATCTTCCAATCATCGAGGGGACCTCGATCTGAGTCAGTACTGTTGCTGCCATACTCACCAGAATCTTTTCAGATCTTCTTAGCAATAGTCTTCTTCCTTCTTTTTTCCACCTCTGTCTTCTCGGGCGGCATGAGAGTAGTGGTCTCGGTGGACAAGGTCATGATCGATGGGGGCACTACAACCTCTAGGGCTAAGGCCGCATGGGCCAAGGTAGCCAAGCTTGGCTCTCTAATCTTTGCTTATTTCGATGTCTCCCCCAAGGTGCCCCCCTTTCCTTTTTAGGCCCAAAATCCCTTGGATGGTAGCTTTATCTCCTCAGAAGTCATCTCTACAAGAGCAAATAATCCAGAGTTAGGAGAAAAGATCGAGCAAAAAAGAAAGTATAAGTCCTATACATTCAGGGTTGAACAGGCTTAGGTTAAGGTTAAACAACGTTCAGTTATCTGCTAAACTGGATAGTAAAGGGGCTTTGTAATTTTTAAGAGTATTGACAGAGTCTACCCCAGGAGGGAAGCCCCAACTCCACCAAAACATGAGATACAAAGAAAAGTCTACCCTTTTAGTTGTGAATGGAAGAGGGGGCACCCTTAAGTAGCCCCTTCTTACTGAACTAAAAGAAGATATACCATTAGTCTTTGGCAAAAGGATGACGCTTAAAGGTGAAGAAGATCCAAAAAAAAAAAAATATAGGTTGGATCTCGGCCAAGAGATAAATTGCTACGAACCCTATAATGAAACGAATAAAATTCGGCACGATAGAAACAAGAAAAATATTTAAAAAATGAAAGAGTTTGATAATAAAAGGAGGGATGGGGAGTCTCAGCCCGGCATGAAGAGCCTCCGAGTACAAATAGAAATGAATTGAAGAAGGGATGCAAGCTCGATCGCTCGATTCAGGAAGCTCCAGTTCGTACTAGGGAGGAACCTTGTACTAGACTCTGATTAAAGAGAGATCTTCGGTGAAAAGGGTACAAGGGATGATCTCAAAAATGAAGAATGGATGGGCTACCTCTATAACCTCGATATCATTCCTAAAAGTTTGGGCTAGATGGACTCCAAGAATCGATTGAGCAGGAGATTTCAAAGATCATTTTGAATCGAGCAAAAATAAGAAAAACTCATCAAAAACTAGAAGATATTGGCAGAAGAACTCGAAGGATAAAGGAAGGACACCTAGAACCCCCGAAACACCTAGAAACTCCAAAAAGCAGAGAAAAAGTAAGGAAAAGGCAAAAAGAAATGTTAGGGTACTAACCTTAATCAGGTGGAGAAGTCGATGGTGTAGTCAAAATGGCGATAGAAGGATGGAGATAAGGCAACAGAGGAATGGGGCAGGACTATCGAGGGTGAAGGAGATGAAGAGCAAGAAAAAAGCAGGAGAAGAAATAAACCAGGGTGAAGATGAGGAAGGAAGGAGATACTTAAATAGTTTGATGGACCTCATAGTGGTTGTGATTGTAGATTAGCGATGCCAAATCTCGTTCTTCCATAAGTTACCTTCATTATGGCAATCGCAGATATCAAAAAATGTCATGATTGCATTATATAGTCGAGCTCCACACTGGGGAGGACTTCAAAAGCTAAGGTTATTTTAGGTCATTCAGCAATAAAAAGGCTTCTACGGTGATTCGAATGGTCCAAAAACTTTTCATCTTTCGAAGGTAGGAAGCCAAATAGAAACTTCGCCGATTGCAAGTTTTGGTACTCTCTTTATTTGAACATTAAGCTCCGGAGTAGGAGGACAAGTGTTGGAGGTTAAATAGCTTTCACCAAAGTTCAATCAAAAGTCTGACCTTGGTACAATGTCATCTGAAGTTACGATGATCAGATCTGAGCTTCACTCAAGTCAACCCTCTGTTCCAGACTAGTTCTTGAAGATCGACCTCCAAATATGATTAAGTTCAGAGCTTCGATCAAGGGTGGTTCATCCTGCTCCCATCAACATCTAATTTTATGAATAGCCTAGCTCCTTTACTCTGATTCTTCGATCTCATCTTGATAATTGCAGAATCTATCAAACTTCGATCGGGCGAACTTGAAAAGCAATTCACTCTTTGATTGATTTTGATCTCCAGCTCAGAATAGACAACAGCCACCTCGCAAATATGGAACTTGAACGCCATCCAACCTCGACTAGTGGTCAACCTTAAGCACCAACCGAGCTCCTCTACTTCATCCAGTTGTGCCAATTCTACACTAAGAACCTCAGCTGGGCAAACTTGAGTCAGTAAGAGGACCTCACCACTAATATGAGTCCTATCTTCAACCTGAGATAAGCCATAGCTACTTCACAAGCATTGAACCTTGGTGTTCCGCTATCCTAACTTTAGGACGACCTTGAGTTCTGGTCGAACCTCATCAGAATAACCAGAACATCTCTACCGTAGTTCTAAGCGCAAAACAACCATCTCCTTCCGACCTTCAATCCTCCAAGCTAGGGTATTTGTACTTGTTCTCAATTTACCTTGAAGGCAGCCTATCCTCTAAAGGCTATCATGGTGAATTTGTCGAGATTAAACTCAGAACCTAATCCACAAATCTGTCATCCACAACTTAGAAGGGGACCTTCGAGCTTGGTTGGCCCGACCTCAAGTTTCAAATATCAACATGAATACCACACTACCGAGCTTGGAAGCCTCCGACCTTCTATCCAAAATCTAGTAAATAATACCCAACCGCCAGCAAGTCATGATAAATGACAGTCCATAAATGACAAATGATATTCTATTATCAGCTCCATCTATAAAAGAAATCCTTCAGATACGCCATTTTCTTTAAGCTCTTTTTCTATTTTATAATCTCTTATGTACTCCATTCTTGTTGATCAGGAAGCTAACTTGACTGTCAGAGGATCCTTACTGGAGCCATCCATCTTCGAGATGGATTTTGTCTTGCAGGTCTGCCCGATGAGATCATCTCCTCCACCTCCAATGAACTCCGACGACCATCCATTTTCTACACCAATAATTAGTATTATATTAATATAATAAATTATTATAATTTAATATTATATTATAGTATATTAATATTATTTTTATATTAATATAAATATAATATTATTATATATATAAATTTTAGAAGCTATTTGTTAGATATATGTATCCTAGAAGCTAGAATTGACTGACACTTGTAATACACATCTAAGGACAAAATTATAATTTTGATTATAAATAATAAAATAAATTATTTTCTATTATAATGTGTATTTGAAAGTGTCTGTGATACATTCCTTGAGATAATGGTAATGATAGTTCATATTTTTAAGAGTTAAAAATTTAAGACATGAATTTTCATTATTAACTTATAAAATACTTCCGACCGTAGGATCATCATGAGGATGATGATTGATCCAGAATGTTGGTGTATGATCGCTTCTTTAGGATAGATGAGTCTTGAGTCTATGGTGTAGAGACATCGGAGTGAGAGTATAGGTACTCGTTAAAGAACGAGGGCACTGAGTGTGACCACCTCGAGCAGTCATGAGGAAAGTCTACCTTCTCGTCGATGACTGGCTCAAAACTATAGTGGTATGTCTAGTTCTTTGACCTGAGGTGCATCGACAGTTTATCTTGAGGGTGTTATAGTTTGACTACACCATAACTCAATCTCCTAGCCATTCGAAATTCTGAGGTGTATGTTGGCTATAGCATGTTCATTATAGAAATTAGATTGCACCGATAGGGGATCATCTACCTTGGTAGATGAGGACTATGATGATCATTGGAATCAAGTCTATAAGCCTATGGCCATAGCAGAGTGAAATATTAGAAAGAGTTTCTATTAGGATTTTCCAAATTGGACTTCAATCGAATGATTAATTCATATAACCAAAATTCAGATTTGACGAGATCACCTTAACCCTAATCTGATCAGGGCTCAAGATAGAGGAACTTAATCACACAGGTAACTACACCGAGAGATTCATTTTTAGTTCTGATGGATTGCCACCATATGCTGTTAGGTATCACTGGTAGATTTTGGGAGCAATTAGAATGATTTAGATGATCGATCAATTAGTTGTCTGAATCAAAAAAGTTCTGATCCATCGAAAGGTATTTTGAAGATATCGATGATAGAGATCATGACGTATCCCATTATCATACAGAACTGAACCCAACTAGATCACACAAATAAGAATTTGGATCTAGATATCATCAATTGGACTAAGCTAGTTCAATTGATTTGAATAAGATTCAATTTGGTTCAAGAAAATCATGCTAGCATACGATTGAGCCTAATGTTCTCCTTCAACAATCATTAAACCTTATCTCAACTGAGCCAAATATGTTTGAGCTCACTTAAGAACCATTACTTGGTTTGACTGGAGCTTGTCTAGATCAAAAAAGGATTGTCTTAATTTATGAGATAAATTTGAGACAACACCTGCCATTTTTCATCACTTGCTAAATCTTGTCCTTTGACTTTGATCAAATATTGATCTTTGATACTTAGACATCTGCCCATATGTCATGCACCCATAAAAGAGAATAAGAAACTTTGTCCCCTACTAAAAAGTAGAAAGGGAAGGGGTGCATGTCTAGGGAGGCATGTGCCCCATGAGGATCATGCCTGGAGTCCCATACAGATGGGACTCCAGTTGCTTCATGCTTTCAACTTGGTTGGCACCAAAGAGTCTTCTTTGATCAGTCTTGGCACCACCTAAGGTGGTTTGTGAGGGACTCTAATCTGATTGAATCAAATGATATCATTCCACCAATTAGATTTAGATCTGATTGCATAAAGAGCCGTGATTGGTCGGAATGATGTGGTGCTGCATGGCGCAGCATGGTCTATATAAACCCTGTCTGCACCTAGGATTAAAAAGTTCTACCCTTTGCCCATGCCACAAGTCTTCACTCCCTCCCTCTCCATGCCACCTTCAGATCCTCTCTCTCCTATCCACATCCAAGAATTTTTGGGTGCAAGTTTGGTGTAATCCGAGCAAGAGAAACACAACAAGAAAGGAAGAAGGCAGCACTGCTGTGAGAGACAACAACTGATTTTCCAAAGGCATTTTGAAGACCTTTAAGATCAGATCCAGATCTAATTTTTGGAGCATAGATTAAGAAGAAGAAGATCTCCAGATCCTACTGAGTGGATACTGGTAGAGGCCAGGCACTTGCATGGCTACATCCAGAACCTCAAGCAAACATCGACATCATCATAGGGTAATAGGATTACCCATAACAAAGGTAAAATTAAATTAGATTTAATTAATTTTATTTTATTTTATTTTATTAGATTAGTAAAATCAGATCTAAAGAGTCTTAGATCTAATTTGGATCTAAGAGAAAAAAATTTTGGAATATTCTTCTTGATCCAATCAGATCTGAATGAACTTGACCTGGAAAATAGATTTTTTCCTTCAACTGGTATCAGAGCCAAGTTTCCATAATTAATTAGATCTAATTTTATTGTATTTTTTATCTAATAATTAGATAATTTTAGATGTCATATAAGATTCAATTAGATCTTAAATTAAAAAATTAATATTAAATAATTTAAATCAAAGATGTATGAGATGCATGTCTAGACTAGGAATAGAATTGTTCAATGTGTAGTCTAACATCATCATAATTTTAATTTGATTAATTATAATTTTTAGATTTATTTATTTATTATTTTTTAATATTATAAATATTATAATTAGATCTAAAAAATAGAAAATAAATTTATTTAATTTTATTCATATGAGATATGATTGATGCATGTTTAGACTAGCTAAATTTAATTTGATATGATCAAATTTAAATTTTATTTTTTAGATATTTATGAGATAATTTAGATTTGAAAACATGCATGATATGATACATGAGATGTATGCAAAATAGTTTTTTAAGTTAGATCAATTTTTATATGTGATATATGATGTAGATCTAACTAGTTTTATGGATTCATCATGTTTTTGATTAAGGCTTTCTCCTTGGCCATCCGGTCATAAGAACAAAGAAGAGTTTAAAGGCCCTCTCTTTTCATTCAATAGGGTGATCTTATGATGTGTAGGGATGCTGCGCATTCGTTCTTAATCAAAAATTAAAAAACTTATTTTTTGCAGAACCCTAGATTTTTATTTGCATATTTTGTTTATGAATCCTAAACTTAATTTAGAATTAAGATTATGAAATATATTAGGTCTAAAATTAAGAATTATCAGATCTAAGACATATTCATAAAATTGGGTTCTGACTTGGGTAGCTTAATTAGGTCTAGCGGTTGATCAAACCGAATCAAGAGTGCTTAAATTGACCGGCCTAATAGGATTAAGTTTGGACCAAGATC
>QRFJ01000506.1:82700-118730 GCA_006176705.1 Cocos nucifera
AGAGAAAGTAGAGAAAATGTTCCTCGTAGGTAATGGGATTTATGGTGATCCCAAAATCTATGATGAGATGATATCAGATTATTGACTTCGAGAAATGGTTAGAGGCAATGAGGTCAGAAATAGATTCGATGCACTCAAACCAAGTCTGGATCTTGGTAGATTCATCAGAAGGTATAGTATCTATTAGATGTAAATGGATCTACAAGAGAAAGATTGATGCAGATAGAAATGTAGAGACATTCAAAGCTAGATTAGTGGCAAAAGATTATAGTCAGCGTGAAGGCATTGACTATCAGGATATCTTTCCGCCAGTAACTATGCTAAAATCCATTCACACATTGCTTGCTGTTGCAGCTTATTTCGATTATGAAATATGGCAAATGGATGTGAAAATGACATTCTTAAATGGATACCTTGAGGAAGATATCTATATGGAATAGCCGCTAGATTTCATATCTAGTGATGCTGATCATAAAGTATGCAAGCTGCAAAGGTCCATATATGGACTTAAGCAAGCATCTCAGAGCTGGAATACTCATTTTAGTGATGTGATCAAATTATTTGTTTTAATCAAAAATGAGGAGGAATCATGTATTTTCAAAAAGATCAGTGGGAGCGCTATTGTCTTCCTCGTACTGTACGTGGATGATATCCTTCTTACTGGAAATGATATTCTCATGTTGACCATAATTAAAATATGGATATCTAAAGAATTCTCCATGAAAGACCTAGGAGAAGCATCCTTCATTTTAGGAATCAAAGTCTATAGAGATAGACCGAATAGGATGCTAGGTCTTTCACAGAAGATGTACATAAAGAAAGTACTAAAGAGTTTTAGCATGGACAACTCCAAGAGGGGATTAGTACCTTTCAGACATGGCATTCATCTCTCTAAGAAAATGTATCCCAACACATCTGAGGGGATTAAACGTATAAGCAAGATCCCTTATGCTTCAACAATAGGGAGCCTCATGTATGCCATGTTATGTACACGACTTGATATAGCCCATGCTGTCAGTGTCACGAGCAGATATCAGTCAAATCTAGATGAAGAACACTGGACTTCTGTGAAATGTATCCTTAAGTACTTGAGAAGAACTAAGGATATGCTATTGGTTTTTGGTAATGGAGAACTCCAAGTACAAGGATATACAGACTCAAATTTTATGTCCAATATAAATGATCGAAAGTCATCTGAAAGTCTATTTGTGTGTAATGGTGGTGCTGTCAATTGAAAAAATTTCAAGCAGATAGTGATAGCAAATTCCATCATGAAAGAAGAATACATCGCTGCATCAGAAGCTACAAAGGAGGCATTCTTGTACAAAAATTTCACCGTAGAGATCGGAGTGATGCCATTGGAGGCTATTCCTATGTACTATAATAACAATGGCGCCATAGCCCTTGCTAAGGAGCCATGGTCTCATCAAAAATTCAAGCACGTCGAGCGGTGATATCACCTCACCGCGATTACCTCAAGAAAGGTAATGTTGAGTTCAAAAGAGTCGACTCTGCATATAATATGGCAGACCCACTCATAAAGCCGTTGGACCAGCAGAAGATCGAAACCCATCTTAAGAAGATGGGACTTAGATTTCTAGACAATTGGCTTTAGGTCAAGTGAGAGTTTGTTAGATATATGTACCCTAGAAGCTAGAATTAGCTGACACTTATAATACACATCTAAGGATAAAATTATAATTTTGACTATAAATAATAAAATAAATTATTTTCTATCATAATGTGTATTTGAAAGTGTCTGTGATACATCCCTTAAGATAATGATAATGATAGTTCATATTTTCGAGAGTTGAAAATTTAAGACATGAATTTTCATTATTAACTTATAAAATGCTTCCGACCGTAGGATCATCATGAGGATGATGATTGATTCAGAAGGTTGGTGTACGATCACTTCTTTAGGATAGATGAGTCTTGAGTCTACAATGTAGAGACATCAGAGTGAGAGTATAGGTACTCATTAGAGAACGAGGGCACTGAGCGTGACCACCTCTAGTAGTCATGAGGAAAGTCTACCTTCTCATTGATGACTGGCTCAAAGCTGCAGTGGTGTGTCTGGTTCTTTGACCTGAGGTGCATCGGTAGTTCACCTTAAGGATGTTATAGTTTGACTACACCATAACTCGATCTCCTAGCCATTCGAAATCCTGAGGTGTATGTTGGCTATAGCATGTTCATTGTAGGAATTGGATTGCACCGTAGGAGATCTATCTACCTCGGTAAATGAGGACCAACCCTATGATGATCGTGGAAATCAAGTATAAGCCCATGGCCATGGTAGAGTAAAATAATAGAAAGAATTTCTATTAGGGTTTTTTACGTTGGACTTGAATCGAATGATTAATTCATATAACGGAAATTAGAGTTTGATGAGATCACCTTAACCCTAATCTGATCAGGACTCAAGATAGAGGAACTTAATCACGTAGGTAACTACACTGAGACGTTCATTTTCAGTTCTGATGGGTTGCCACTATATGCTGCTAGGTGTCACTAGTAGATTTTAAGAGCAATTAGAATGATTTGGATGATAAATCATACTAGTTATCTGAACCAAAAAAGTTCTAATCTATCCGAAGGTATTTCGGTGATGTTGATGATAGAGATCATGATGTATCCTATTATCATATGAAACTAAATCTAACTGGATCACACAAATAAGAATTTGGATCTGGATATCATCAATTGGACTAACCCAGTTCAATTGATTTGAAAAAGATTCAATTAGGTTCAAGGAAATCATGCTAGCACACGATTGAGCCTAATGTTCTCCTTCAACAATCATTAAAACTTATCTCGATTGAGCCAAATATATTTGAGCTCACTTAGGATCCATTACTTGGTTTGATTGGAGCTTGTCCAAGTTAGAAAAGGGTTGTCTTAATTTATGAGATAAATTTGAGACAATACCTACCATTTTCCGTCACCTGCTAAATATTGTCCTTTGACTTTGGTCAAACATTGACCTTTGATACTTAGACATCTGCCCATGTGTCATGCATCCATAAGAGAGAACATGTGACTTTGTCCCCCTGCTAAAAAGCAGAAAGAGAAGCGGTGCATGCCTAGGAAGGCGTGCACCCCATGAGGATCATGCCTGGAGTCCCATATAGATGGGACTCTAGTTGCTTCATGCTTTCAACTTGGGTGGCACCAAAGAGTCTTCTTTGACCAGTCTTGGCACCACCTAAGGAGGTTTGTGAGGGACTCTAATCTAATTGAATCAGATGATGTCATCCCATCAATCAAATTTATATCTGATTGCACAAAGAGCCATGATTGGCCAGGATGATGTGGCGCTGCATGGCGCAGTAGGGTCTATATAAACCCTATCTGCGCCTAGGATTAAAAAGTTTTACCCTTTGCCTATACCACAAGGCTTCTTTCCCTCACTCTCCACACCACCATCAGATCCTCTCTCTCCTATCCACATCCAAAAATTTTTGGGCGCAAGTTTGGTGTGATCCGAGCAAGAGAAAGGCGATAGGAAAGGAAGAAGGCAGCACTGTTGCAAGAGACAATAGCTAATTTTCAAAAGGCATTTTGATGACCTGCAAGATCAGATCCAGATCTAATTTTTGGAGTATAGATTGAGAAGAAGAAGATCTCCAAATCTTGTCCGAGTGGATACTGATAGAGGCCAGGCACTTGCATGGCTACATCCAGAACCTCAGGCAAACATCGACATCATCATAGGATAATAGAATTACCCATAACAAAGGTATAATTAAATTAGATTTAATTAATTTTATTTTATTTTATTTAATCAGATTGATAAAATCAGATCTGAAGAGTCTCAAATTTGATTTGAATCTAAGAGAAAATTTTTTTGAAATATCCCTCTTGATCCAATCAAATCTGAATGAATCTAATCCAGAAAATAAAATTTTCCCTTCACTATTTATATTTATTAATAATATAATAAATATTTTATATATTTTTTAAAAATAGATGCTTAATTAAATATAAATCATTTTTAAGCCATGATCATATCAAAATCCTATTCTAATGAAAGTTCCTCAAACAAGATGACTCCTTAAGCAATTTGCCATCGGCCGAAGTAGCCGAAGATAGAGTTGGAGGAAGAGGGATGCAAGAAGAAGAGATCAAAGAAAAAAGGGGTATAGAGTGAGCGAGGCCATGGACAACATGTTGCTGATGTGGGAGATCATGGGACCCAACATCGCTGGCACCGTGTTTGGGGCAGGCTGGTGGTTTTGGGTCGATGCCGTCACCTTCAGCGCCATCAAGGTCTCCTTCTTCCATTATCTCTCTGGTACACCAACCACCCGATCATCCCATCGTCTTCTAAAGCCACTACTCTTCTTGATCTTCCCGTGCTCATTATTGTTTTCACTCTCGATGGATTTCCCCTAGAATCTTCACATCTCTAGCGGCTTCATGTTCAATTGCGTTAGCAGAGACGATGTTAGCTATGATTACCACTCTCCCTACGGGGACAGTGAATGGAGGTACTACTCTACCAACCACCCCAAGCCATCCCTCCATTGCCTTACCTACTTACTGATTTCCTTGTACTCTAGTGGTTCCATCAGTTTTTGATTTGAGCTTCTTGATCCCACTTTCTCAACTAATCTGATCCAAATCTTTGTTGCTTTTGTAAAGAAATCATCATGCAGTCATCTGACTTGATTGGTTTATGTGGTATAACAAGATTTCGGATGTTTGATTGCTACTATTTTTTTTTTGTTGGCTAGTTTTACTTGGTAATTAGTTGTAATGCTGCATACTAACTGGTAGCTTTTGGTACATGTTGGGATATTGTTCATAAAACTTACTTTTGGCTTTGGCTCTGACTTATTCTTAAGGGGAAGAATCAAATATGGATGACAAAAGTCGCTTAACTTGTTTACATAAATGATGTTTGCTATAAGAGTGAGAAGTAAAGTTTTGGAGTTGTTGGGAAGATGAATTTAGAGTGCTTCTATATTGGTTTTTAAGTGTAAATATCTTTTAACTAGTCTTTATTGTTGAAAGGGAGGAATATATATGTAGGTTGCCAACGCAAAATTGAGTGGCGGTTGCACATGTTATTACTCAGATTTATTTATGTTGGGAGTTGAGCGACTGGTCTCATGCAGGAATGTTGGAGTAACCTGTAAAATAAGTCTGAGCCAAAAGATTTTACTTTGGCGAGGACTCTCCGATGCTTAAGTCAATAGAGAACGATAAAATAACAACGGATTCTCTGAGAGGAATTTCTTGCTTATCTGGATCCTTGGGGCTTTAAGTATTTGTAGAGTAGAAGAATGTTACGAGGATGTGCAATTCCATAAATTTAGGATCATTGATAGTGTCGTCGTGGCATAATAGCCCTCTTTTGCTCTCCTGGAATGAGGAGGCCATTATTGGCATGATTTGAATGCCACTTCTATGAAATTAGGTGGAGTAGATAACAGTTTGATTATGACTAGGTTATAGTTGGATGGCTGCATATCCACAGAGGAGATTGCCATGTGCTGAGAAATTGCTTGTCTGAAGTAAATAGGGGGACTTAAGTGCTGGATGAACTGCTGTTGAAAGAATTAGTCTAGAAGCACACCTTAGTTTGGCTTTTAGGTTGGAGAGCACATGGATAATTTCTTTTTTCTCGGAGCGTTGGAGTCTATACATTTATCCAAGGTATCTTGGGTGTCAGCATGACTGATCCGAGGATTTTACATTACTACCATAACACTACCCCCTAGTACTGAGTCAAGAATTAGGTGAAAGGATTATTTCTAAGTAATACCTCGGATTCGACATTGTATACTTTTGTCTTTTGGCTTTGCTTTTTGGCATTTATAGACCGATGACGTCAGCTTATAGTGAGGACTATCAAAAATAATTTTGATTGGAGGGACCACATGGTTGGTGGACCTTTCGAGAGGTTGATTTAAAGGATGGCTTTTTTGTTGTGGTATCAACTCGCTCTGATACTAAACTATTGGGATATCAGCTACTCTGATACCACTTGTTAAGGATCTAATAGCAAATTATTATGATAGGAAGAAGAAAGAAATAAAATAAAAAAATAATCAAGTACGTGGATCAGCCTAAAGGCTCGTCTCCACGGGGCATGCAAAGCTTCACTATCAAAGAGAAAATTAGGTACAAGAGGAGAACACTCACTCTCAACTCACCATACATAAATCTCTCTTAATTAGAAACTACCCTCATAAAAGCTCTCTCAAAATCCCAAGGAGATCCACAAAAGCTATAAGATGCTCTGCCCTTATAGTCTTCTTGTCGGATGCTATGCACCTGTTGCTTCTCTCTCTCATGGGCTGCATATACTCAACACTCTATCAAGCTCCTCTCAGTGGCCGTCTGAGCCTCTCTACGTGCCTTTCATGCCACATGCACCATCTTTTCTGCTCCATAGCACCTCAACCATTTAAATAGGATGGGAATCGTCTTCTCAATAGTTCACAGGAGTCCTAACAGGGCTCATTCTCCTAATATGAGTCGAACATATTCTTGATGGAGTCTTGGAATATTTTTCAACCTTTAGATCATGACCACAACCCTCCATGATTGCTAAATCCTATGGTCCACACATAACTCCCATAGATTACTTGAATTAATCACAATCTAAGTCCAAACAGAAAAAATTCTATCATGTTCTGTTCGCCTTCGTCGAGCCGGCTTGATTAGGGATCGAGCTAGTTCGATCGCATCTCGTTCGAACTCCTACTGTCTGTCTGCCTGAGAGAGCAGATTCGACTACGTATCAGAGTCAACTTAACTGCTCTGCTGAAAACTGATTCTCTTCTTACTATGGATCAAATTCGAGGCATCAAATCCTAAAAATCTCCATCTCGACTCGATATTTGGCCTTGACCTGACTTTGAGAGCTTGTGATCCAACTCGCCCTCATGCCCTGGGACATGCCTACTGATCATGGATGGAAAAACATGGGAGTCGAGCCAAGCCACTTGATCCTACCTCTATCGTAGGCTGTGTCCATTTTGATCAAAGATCTGCTTGGAGAAATCTCCTATGGTAATAGGAACTTCACTCTACGACACCATCTTTCATCCTCCTGAGTCTTCCGTTTCATGCTCGATCCATCTCCACCTGAAGCTCCACCTTGCACTAGGCTCCCTCTAGCTCCTGAAGCTCCATCTTGCATTGGACTTTCTACCAGATAGTAATATCCTATCATCTTCTTCTTTTCCTTTAATATCATCCTATTGTCGTGCATGACCTTCATGATTCCATCATTAGCTATTCACCTATAGCCATTTAAATCCAGTCTGCTCAATAAGATAAGATTTCATTTGAAATTAGGTATGTATCGGATCTCCTCCAATCTCCTCACTGCACCATCATGTGTCTTCTAGTTGATTGTCCCAATGCCTTTAATTACATAGCTCGATCTATCCAGCAGATAAACAGTGCCATCACTGCTCTTCAGAAAGTCAAACTGCTTCTTTCTATAATAAACATGATATGTGCATGTAGAATCTAAAATTTACTATTGTAAAGAACTAAATACCTCATCAGATATCTTCAAAACATCATCCTCTGACTCACTACTCATCATTGCTATAGTAGCCCACATCTGATCCTTGAGTTGTGGGCAATTCTTGACTCGATGCCCTAACTCGTTGCACCTGTAGCATCTGATCTTACTAGGATCCCTCATCTTGGACCTGGATCGTCCTCCTCATGATCCTCTATCACTCCATCTATTGCCTCCTACTCCTTCAGAAACTGTCAAAGCTGAGCTGCCACCATCTAAGCTCGAAGTTGGGTTCTTCCTCCTGAGAACCTTGTTCTGGAGTATCACTGCGGTGACCTCGTCCATCTTGATGGTGCTCTTTTTCATTAGAAAAGCAATCACCAAGGACTCATACGAAGGAGAAAAAGATGCTAGCAAGACCAATGCCCTGATCTTCTTCTCAACTTTTTCACCAATGTTGAGAAGGTCAATAAGGATCTTCTAAAAGTTGGATAGATGCTCCCACACATTCTGGCCTTCATCCATCCATAACTAGTAGAACTGCCTCCAAAGGAATAGCATGTTGGTGAGTGACTTCGCCATGTACAACTTCTCGAGCTTCAACCATAGCACCATCAAAAAAGTCTCGCCAAGTACATGTATCACCACATCATCCATAAGGTACAAGTGGATTATGCTCATCGCCTGCATGTAGATCCGCTTCCAATCCTTCACCTCTGTGGTGGCTGGTGTCTCGTCATACAAGAGAGCATCGATCAACCTATGTTGGATGAGGATGTCCTTTACCCTTGCTTACCATAAGAAGAAATTACCCTTCCTATCAAATCTATTGATCTCCACCTTGATTGTGCTTGTTTTCTCCATATTCTTCAATTTTATCCACTGCTACAATCTGCGCTCTGATATTATCTAGCTCTGATATCAATTATTATGGTATCAACTCGCTTTGATACCAAACTATTGAGATATCAGCTACTCTGATACCACTTGTTAAGGATCTAGTACCAATTATTGCGGCAGAAAGAAGAAAAAATAAAACAAAAAAATAATCAAGTATGTGGATTAGCCTAAAGGCTCACCTCCATGGGGCATGCAAAGCTTCACTATAAAAGAAAAAAATAGGTATAAGAGGAGAATAGCCACTCTCAACTTACCATACATAAATCTCTCTCAACTAGAAGCTACCCTCATAAAAGCTCTCTCAGAATCCCAAGAAGATCCACATAAGCTACAAGATGCTTTATCCTCACAACCTCCTCGTCAGATGCTATGCACCTATTGCTTCTCTCTCATGGGCTGCACAAACTCGATGCTCTGCCAAGCTCCCCTCGATAGCTGCTTGAGCCTATCTACGTGCCTCTTATGCCACACATGCCATCTTTTCTACTCCACAATATCTCAGTCCTTTAAATAGGATGAGAATTCTCTTCTCAATAGTTCACAGGAGTCCTAATAGGGCTCATTCTCCTAATATGAGTTAAACATATCCTTGATAGAGTCTTGAAATATTTTTTGACCTTCAGATTATGACCGTAACCCTCCATGGCCACTGGATCCTGTGGTCCATGTGCAAGTCCCGTAGATCTCTTGGATTAATTACAATTCGAGTCCAAATAGAAAAAACCCTATCATGTTCTGTTCGCCTACATCGAGTTGGTTCGGTTAGGGGTTGAGCTGGCTTGACTGCATCTTGCTCGAACTCATGCTATCTGTCTACCTTAAAGAGCTAGCTCAACTATGGTTCGAGCCAGCTCAATCTCAATTTGAGCTGGTTTGGTTGCATATCAGAGCTGACCTAACTGCTGTGCTGAAAATTTATTCTCTTCTTGCTGTGTGTCGAATTTAAGACATCAAATTCTAACATTTTTATCTTTATTTTTCTTCTTTTAAAGTCTGTCCAGTGAGTGTGTTAAGGAGACGGCCATGATAGAAGCACTTACTATTTCCCTACTTCATGCCCTTTTAATAAGTTTTGGTAGCAAGATGGATTCCACATTGAGGAGGATGTTGGAGTTGTCCTTGGCTCAAAGGAGGTAGGTTAAAGCCTCATCTAGCAGTTTGCTGGCTTTTGGGGGCACGGCTACTAAGGCTTTGGATGTTGCTCCTTCGATCATGCTTCCTTTTAGTTCAACAAATGTGGGGGATGAATATCCTCCATTAGTGGCCGAACCGGTGAATTCAATGGTGGAGGCCATCATGGGGGTAGCTTTGCTAGTTTCATCAATGGAGATTCCTACAAAGGATCCCTTGATAGGAGAAGCTTGAAGGTTTCTAGTGCAGGGTTTTTAGCCCTATTTTCAAAACTTTTTTAACAATACATTAAATGCAGCAAATAATATAATTAATTTAATTAATTATTAGCTATTGATCATATCAAAAAAACTCTACACATGAGATCTAAATATGATATACATGCTTTGAATTTAAAAAATAAATTAACAGTAACAATTGGAGTAACTATTTACTATTATATCTATGTGTTCAGAACATAATACCTTGCATGGATAGTCGATCACCATAATTCGATCACCGTCATGGAGGTGCACTCATCATGATATAGCCACACAGTATGTTTGGCCACCATAGATCGTCCACACGAGGCTCCTGATCCTGATCAGCTCCTCCCAAGTGCTAGCTGGACGTTCGAAAGCTTCGACGGCTATTATCAATCAAACTGCTTTGATCTTCATCTACGAACTCTTTAGATTATCCAAATCACCAGTAGACATAGTGGAGAGGTAGAGCAGGTTCATCCTAAAATTTGATGGGCTCACGACACTCGTAGCTCATACAAACTCTTCTCGAACTCTAGGCAAAATTCCTAGGATAAGCACACATCCGAAACCCTGTGCCTCACTATTGTTTTTTCTCTCTCTAGAAATAATTTTTGTATTTTTGTTTTGCACAAGGCAGACTCATAGAACTAGATTTCTCATTCAGATGAATTTTGCATGCCCCAAGGAAGACTCCATTTATTTTTAATGCAAAATTGAGTCTTTAACGCATAGAGGAGATAAGAATGATTGGTTGTCCATTTGAATTCAAACTCATTTTGAATTCAAATGGTAACCAACCCCCTCTTATCCACCTAGGGCATGAGAAAGGTAGAATCACACCCTCTTTGTGCATGAATTTTCTTATGAGAATTTCATTCTCGTTGAGATTAAAATGGGTGCACAAAGGTGAGGTGGCCATGGATAAGAATGGCTTGGTTCCATTTAAATTTGAATCCTATTCAAACTTGAAACACTAACCACGTATCCTTATCCATGTAGGGCATGGAGAAACTAGGCATGGACTCTTCTTAGTGTGGAGGAATTGTTATGAGAAAAAAATTTTTGTAGAGAAAAGTGGGCGTAGAAATATGAGGTGGCACAGGAAAGGAAGACCAGTCAAACTGGTTTGAATTTAAACCATTTCTAATTGAACTCATTCCAATCAAAATTGGTCAAGCCCAATAAGAATAAATTAAATCTAACCAATTTAGGCTTAATTAGGCTCAATTAAATCTTAATAAAATCAAGAATTGATCGAGTCCAACTCCTGATCAAATCAGAGATCAAACCTCCTCGGCGATTAGGTCATTTCATAACCTAATCTGGTCAAACCCAACTAAATCCAATTCAATTGGACTTGAACGAAAAATAATTACTCAATCAAATTGAGTTAATTAGCAATAAAATTATTAATTAAATCTCTCATAAATATAGAGTTCAAATTTAGTGGATATTCGAGCAATAGAGTCCATCGATATAAACCCTGATCGAAGAGTCCCAAACCAGTGGGACTCTTGACCCTGATGCCCGAAATAAGTAGAACTTATGATCATAGAGTCCATACTCTCAATCATAGAGTCCAAGATAGGTAATACTTAGAGTTCCAGCCTAGTAGGAATCTTGACCATAAAGTTCCAGTCCGATGGAACTCTTCACCAGCCATCAAATAAGGTAGGAATCTGTAATGTGTGTGACTCCACAGGTTCGAACCTAAGTCGATAGAATAAAAACTAATTTTTATACTAATCAAAGTGATCATCTAGCAATGGTACCCGATGTTCGAATAGATCGATAGTCACAATCGCAATATTTAGAACCTACGTGAATATGGTTACCGTATAATTGATCCCTTTGACCTTTGTATCTTGGACGACTCAGGGTTAAACTGTTAATCCTGAAAAATACATCTAAATCATGTTTCAAAGTAATTAGTCCTACGATCCCTCACAAGAACTATCTTGGCCAAGGTTTTTGCTAAATTGAAACACAATTGAACCCAACTCCTGAATCAGAGTGGTTAATCCCATCTTGACTCACACACCAACTCCTTAAGTACTTGGCCATGCTCAGAAACCTTTCGTCATTGAATTAGAAATTCAGATAGTTCATCACCAAAGCATAGTGAGTTGCTTGAAAGTCACCGTGATGATCTTAGATCAGAGGAACACTTAAATCCATATTCCATCAGAGCTAATCTTGACAGCAAAAAAGCTCCGAAGTTGGTCACGTTTAGTGCAGATGTACCCATATATCTCACTTACATGCCATACCAGTATCTACACACTCTTTGGTTAGAGGACAACCAACCTATATTGCATACAACGATCTATATTTGATAAACATTGTTGCCCTAGGTAACAACGTATCATTTGATCATGAACAGGTTTAAGGACTAAAAGATAAATCCTTCTTTGTCGATTCTAAATAGTCCTACGGACTTCACCACAACACAAGTGTTTATTAAAAGATGAAAGAATTTATGATGAAAAATATCAAAATAATTTTTATTTATTTATAATTTATATATAAATATAAAAATCAGTACAACCATCAACAAGCTGACGATTGGGTTTGGAACACCATTCCCAACAATCTCTCAGTTGGACTAAAGTCAATCGGTGCAGTATCTAATACCCATCTTTGACTTGAAGTCGTCGAACTCCTTCACCGCAATAGCTTTAGTGAATGGATTGGCCAAGTTCTCCTTACCATCGATCTTTTGAAGATCGATGTGACCTCAATCCATGATCTCCGAGATAAGGTGGTAGCGATGTAGAATATGCTTCGTCCATTGGTGTGCCTTCGATTTCTTTTCTTGAGCAATGGCTCCAGAGCTATCATAGCATAGCAGAACTGGACCATCAAGAGAGGATGCTACTCCAAGCTCGATGATGAACTTTCTTAGCCACACCGCTTCTTTGGCGGCATCTAATGCAACAACATGTTCCACCTCGTAAACTGAGTCAGCCATGGTGTGCTACTTGAAACTCTTCCAGCAGATAGCTCCACCATTAAGGATAAACACATATCCTGACACACTCTTGCTACCATCATGAACAGACTGAAAATTAGAGTCTATAAATTTCACAAGTTTTAAGTCAAACTCACCATAAATAAGCCACTGGTCCTTAATATTTCTCAAATACTTTAGGATGATTTTAACAACCTTCCAGTGATTCTTTCTTGAATCAAATTGATATCTGCTCACTACTTCTAATGAGTATGCCACATCTGATCGCGTACATGTTATGGTATACATGATAAAATCCACTACCAAAGCATATGGAATTCTATTCATATACTTTTTCTCTTGAGGTATTATCGGACAATCCCTCTTCAAAGGTGAAATTCCATGGCCTATCGATAGATAGCCTTTCTTGAAATTCTCCATACTCAACCTCTTCAACATAATATCAATGTATGTGGACTGGGATAACCCAAGCAATCTTTTAGATCTATCTCTATAGATCTTCATCCTTAGGATGTAGGAAGTTTCTTCCAGATCCTTCATGGAGAACTGTGATGATAGCCATATCTTTATTTCTTATAATATAGGAACATCATTTTCGATTAAGAGAATATCATCTACATATAATACTAGGAATACAACCGCTGGACCATTAGCCCACTTATATATGCATGGATCTTCTCCGTTCTTAATGAAGTCATACATCTTGATCATTCTATCAAAATGTATGTTCCAACTCTGAGATGCCTGCTTCAGTCCATAAATAGACTTTTGAAGCTTGCACACCTTAGTCTCATCTATGGATGTGAATCCTTCAGGTTGTATCATATACACCTCTTTGTCAAATTCTTCATTAAGGAAAGCTATCTTCACATCCATCTACCAGATTTCATAGTCCAGATGGGCAGCTATCGCAAGCATAATCCGAATGAACTTAAGCATAACATAAGAGAAAACATCTCGTCATAGTTTATACCATAACATTGACGATACCTCTTGGCAACCAGACAGACTTTATAGGTTTTTACCTTCCCATCTGTGCCCCTTTTCCATTTGAAGATCCACTTACACCCTATGGATTTTATCCCTTCAGGTGGATCAACTAATGTCCATACATCATTGACCTTCATGCGCTTTATTTCAAATTTCATGGTCTCAAGCCATTTCTTAGAGTCGGATCTTCGCATTGCATCCATGTAGGTGATTAGATCCTCATCATTCTCATCGAGTTCGACAAGATCACCATCCCAGACCAAGAAATCATAATATCTGTCTGGTTGACGTGGTACTCTACCAGACTGCCTTAAGGATGCAAGTTCACTGGGCTCTGGGTTTGATATAATCAAATCCAATCCAGGTTCAGCTACTTGTGTTGGTTTTTCCACTTATCGAACTTTCTCAAGTTTGACCTTAGAGGTATTAGTCCGTTCAGTAAGGAACTCCTTTTTCAAACAGATTGCCTTAAGGCTGACAAACACCTTTTGCTCATCAACTAAGTAGAAGTAATATCCTTTGGTCTCTTTTGGGTATCCTATAAAATAACACTTGTCAGACCTAGGTCCAAGCTTGTCCGTTACTAAATGTTTGACATAAGCCAGACACCCCCAAATCCTAAGGTGTGAGAGTACTGGCTTACACCCTATCCATATCTCATATGGTGTTTTGAAAATAGACTTACTCAAAATCTTATTCAGAATGTAACAAGTCGACTCGAGCGCATATCCCCATAAGAAAATTGACAAGCTGGTAAATTCCATCATGGATCGAACCATGTCCAACAGGATTTGATTCCTCCTTTTAGATACACCATTATGCTGTGGTGTTCCAGGATGAGTCCACTAGAAGAGAATCCTATTCTTTCTAAGATATCTCAAAAACTCACTAGAAAGGTACTCACCCCTTCGGTCAGATCGAAAAGTTTTAATACTCTTTCTAGTTTGCTTTTCTACCTCATTATGGAATAATTTGAACATTTCAAACAAATTCGACTTATGCTTCATTAAATAGACATATCCATACCTCGATAGGTCATTCATGAAGGTTATAAAGTAGAAATATCCACCTCTAGCACTTGAGCTCATGGATCCACATACATCATAATATACTAGACTAAAGAGTTCATTGGCTCGCTCACCTTTTTTAGTAAAAGATGACTTGGTCATCTTATCAATAAGACAGGACTCATAGGTCGGAAGTGATTTACAATCACCAATTTCAAGAATTCCTTCTTCAGCCAACCTATTTATTCTATTCTTGTTGATATGACCTAGCCTATAGTGCCAAAGGTAGACTTCAGACATATTACTAATTCTAGAGCATTTACCAGAGGATTGAACCACATTGACAGGCTATGATAGTAAGTAAATTTCGTTATTCAATTATCCAACAAATATCGTAATACCATTCAAAATGATATTATAAATATTTTTTTTATTAAAAATTCATAATTGTACATGGCCAAAAGGCCTACAGAAATAACATTCAATAAAAAACTTGGACAATAATGATAATTATTAAGAATTATATTACGAGAATTGATTACAAGGTTCATGATTCCTAAAGCTAGAACTGAAACTTATCTTCCATCTCTAACATTCAGGAACTCTCATCTTCATCAAATCTTCTACTGACCTGTAGACCTTGCATTGAATTACAAATATGATAAGAGCTTCTGGTATTTAATACCTAGGCAGTAATATCACATATCGAAAAGTTGTAAGGTGTTATCATATAATTACCTTGCCCAGCAATAGGTTGCTTCTTCCTCGATCTATTTAGGTCTAGGGAGGCAATGTACTAAGGATAATTTCTCTTTCAGTGCTCCTATTTCTTGCAAAAGAAGCACTCCACCTAGCTCTGGTCGGGCTTGCACTCCTTGGTCTAATCCTATGTAGATGTCCCAGCAGCGGCTGCACCTTCTTATTCTTCTTCTTCTTGTTCTTCTTTCCTTTCTTAAAGGATCGACGATCAGAAGAAGACCCTCCCACTACATTCACCAACTCCTTATAAAGCTAGTGATCCTTTTCAAAGTTCTGTAGCAATCCCAATAAGTCATGATAGTTCACTACAGGCTTTGTCATTCGAAAATGAGTAAGAAAGGGAAGGAAGGACTTGGGCAAGAAATTAAAGATCGCATCCTTCTCGAGTTGCTTATGTAGGGGGAAGCCTAGCTTACTCAGGTGCTCAAACATCTCAATCATGTACAATACATGATCAATGACTGACGCCCCATCCCTCATCTGAGCATTGAAAATGGCACAACTAGTCTTGTGCCTTTCAACATCGTCGGACATGCCAAAGGAGTCATTCAATATTTGAAGCATCTTTTGTGGCTGGATAGTCTCAAACTTATGGCTAAACTCGTCATTCATTGCTGCTAGCATAATGCATCAAATGATGGTGCGATCATTAAGCCACTTCTGGTAAGTATCATGGACCACGCCTCTAGCATTCGGAGCTGGCTCCTTAAGTGTAGGATCCATCAAAATATACAGGATCTGCTCATGCTCTAAGATAATTTTTAACTTTTGATACTAACTATCAAAGTTAGATCCCATAAGCTTATCATTGTCTAACAATGACCGGAGCGACAGGGTACTGGCCATTTCTGCACAAATAAGGAAAACCAAACCTAACCAGTATATGAATTATTAACACTAAAGACTTGGACTTTAGTCTAAAAGTTCTTTCACTATTTTATATGAACTGGTAATCTCTAACTCTAATTCAAGGAATTACTTTAAGTTCTTAGTGAAGACTAGAATCCACACAGACTACACACGAGCCCAACTTTAGTTGGTCAATGCATATGAGTCTATGGGTAGGTTCATAACCAATTATTTTTCTAAACAACTTTTAGTAATTTAATTTTGCCCTAAAACCTAATCAGTAGGCTTTGGACTCCACTGAACAGAATCGATTAGGTCCAACCATTAACATGACCATATTTGGTGCATCTAACCAAGAAATGATCAGGTCCGACTTTGGCCGGCCAACTTGACCACCATTAGAAAGATACAACCAAACCATTATTTTATGAATGATAATTCTATTAGTCAATAAGAAATAGGCCACTAGGCCTCTAGTAATTATTAAACTAATGGATCCATTATCACTTAACTTAATGGGAGGCTCTGATCTAGTTATCAATATAACTATATCATTTTTAAGAACCTAATAATTTTAGAGGATTTGAAGAAGAGGAGAAAATTTAATCAGCCAATTTCGATCCTTCCATTGACTTCACCAAGTCAGATCAAAAGGACCTAATTCAAGCTAGCATTAGGAGCATCAAAATCAGTCACATTGATTTACCTAATTCACATGGATGAGCCTGAATCACCAAGTGGTCTAATCAAAACCTAACTCACTAGGATGGCTAGGTAAGTGAGATCAGTGGAAGGAATATGCTATTAACTCCTCAAAGATCGAATTAGTACGAGTAGCTCCCAATTAAAAATCACTGATCAGACTGCCAAACTTATCTTAGACACCATCCAATTTATTAGTTTTGATTTGACCAACCTAATAATTTTAGGTTCGACCGCATAGCTATGAATCAAGTCCATTTGATCCTCATTAAAGGCATGGATTTGACCAACTACAATTATTGTAATTGAGTCTAAAGAGTCCTTGATCTAATCTAATTCAACATTTGGTTAGATTTGATCAATTACTCTAATTTAGTCCATTCTTTAACTAACCTTAGGTCAACCCATTTAATGGACCTAATTCATCTAACCCAATAACCTATATTTTATGATTAATGACTTAGGATCTTTAATTCATAATTTTAGACCCTAATTTATTTTACTTAATTCCTAATTAAAATTTTGGGCTAAGGATAGGGGTTCGGCATTTCAAAAATATTTTTTAAATTTTAAAAGGTTCAACACAGCATAGCATTGTTCATTAAATGGGTCGACTCATTTCAAAAATGATTTGGCTCATTTCACGAATAACACTAATTGTTGGTTTTATGTACACTACATAAAATATAATCATGAATCTAAATTTAGATCTAATCTAACATATTCATAATCAAAATTTAGATTAAATTAATCTAAAAAATTCTTTCACCATTTATCTTTAGGAATGAGTTTACAGTGGCACCCCTACCACCATAAAGGATCCCCACCGAATGGGAGGAGATGGCCTTTAAACCATACTTATCCCTTATGATCGGATGGCTTGGTGGCTCATTCAACCAAGATTACTAGTTTACTCAAAAAAAGTACATATCTAATATGCATAAATTTTTAAATTCTAAAGCATATAAATCATATTTAATGAACCTTGCTCTGATACCATAGAAGGTTTCCAGTGCAGGGTTCTAGCCCTATTTTCGAAACTTTTTCAAAAATATATTAAATATAGTTAAAAATATAATTAATCTAATTAATTATTAGCTACTGATCATATCAGAATATCCTACACATAGGATCTAAATATGATATATATGCTTTAAATTTAAAAAATAAATTAATAGTAACAATAGTAGTAACTATTTAGTACTACAACTATGTGTTCAGATTATGATACCTTGCACGTGTAGTCGATCACTGCAATCCAATCATCATCATGGAGGTGCACTCATTGCAATGCAGCCATATAGTATGTTTGACCTCTGTGGATCATCTACATGAGGCTCCTGGATCTGATCGGCTCCTCCTGAGTGCTAGCTCGACATCCGAAAGCTTTGATGGCTATTAACGATCGAACTACTTTGATCTTCATCTATGGACTCTTTGGATGCTTCGAATCACTAGTAGATGTAGTAGAGAGGTAGAGGAGATTCTTCCTAAGATTTGGTGGGCTCAAGACACTCGTAGCTCACACAAACGCTTCCCGAACCCTAGGAAAAAATCCTAGGGTAAGCACACACTCAAAATCTTGCAGCTCACTATTATTTTTTCTCTCTCTAGAAATAATTTTTGCATTTTTCTTTCACACAAAGGGAGCTCACAGAACTAGATTTCTCATTCATATGAATTTTGCATGCCCCAAGGAAGACTCCATTTATTTTTAAGGCAAAATCGAGTCTTTAACACGTAGAGGAGATAAGAATGATTGGTTGTCCATTTGAATTCAAACTCATTTTGATTGGTTGTCCATTTGAATTCAAACTCATTTTGAATTCAAATGGTAACCAACCTCCTCTTATCCACCTGAGGTGTGAGAAAGACAAAAGCACACCCTCTTTGTGCATGAATTCCCTTATGAGAATCTCATTGTCGTTGAGACTAAAATGGGCACACAAAGGTGAGATGGCGCATGGATAAGAATGGCTTGGTTTCATTTAAATTTGAATCCTATTCAAATGTGAAACACTAACCACTTATCCTTATCCATGTGGGGCATGGAGAAACTAGGCATGGACTCTTCTTAGCATGGAGGAATTGTTGTATGAAAAGTTTCTTCATAGAGAAAAGTGGAAGTAGAAATATGAGGTGGTGCAGGAAAGGAAGACTAGTGAAACTGGTTTTAATTTAAACCATATCCAATTAAACTCATTCCAACTAAAATTGGTCAGGTCCAATTAGATTAAATTAAATCCAATCAATTTAGGCTTAATTAGGCTCAATTAAATTCTAATAAAATTAAAAATTGATCAAGTCCAACTCCTGATCAAATCAGAGATCAAACCTCCTCGACGATTAGGTCATGTCATAACCTAATCTGGTCAAACCCAATTGAATCCAATTCAATTAAACTTGAACTAAAAATAATTACTCCATCAATTAAGTTAATTAGTGATCAAATCATTAATTAAATCTCTTATAAATACAGAATCCAAATCCAGTGGGTATTCGGACAACAGAGTCCATCGATATAAACCCTAATCGAAGAGTCCCAAACCAGTGGGACTCTTGATCCTAGTGTCCAAAATTAGTGAAACCCATGATCACAGAGTTTTAGATATGTAGGACTCAGAGTTCCAACCTGGTAGGACTCTTGATCGAAAAGTTCTAATTCAGTGAGACTCTTGACCATAGAGTCCTAGTCTGATGGGACTCTTCACCAACCATCCGATCAGGTAGGAATCTCTAATGTATGTGACTTCATAGGATCGAACCTAAGCCAGTAGCATAGAAACTAATTTTTGTACTAATCGAAGTGACCATCTAACAATGGTACCTAATGTTCAGATGGGTTGAATAGTCACAATCGCAATATTCAGAACCTACACGAATATGGTTACTGTATAATTCATCCTTTTGATCTTTATGTATTGGATGACTTAGGATTAAACTGTCAATCCCAAAAAATACATCCAAATCATGTCCAAAAGCAATTAGTCCTATGACCCCTCATAAGGACTATCCTAGCGAAGGATTTTGCTAAATTGAAACACAATTGAACACAGCTCCTGAATCAGAATGATCAATCCCATCTTGACTCACACACCGACTCCTCAAGTACTTGACTATGCTCAGAAATCTTTCATCATTGAATTAAAAATTTAGGTAGTCTGGCACCAAAGCATAGTGAGTTGCTTGGAAGTCACCATGGTGATCTCAGGTCGGAGGGATACTTATATCCATATTCCATCAGAGCAAATTTTGACAGTAGAAAAGCTTTAGAGTTGGTCATGTTCAGTGCTAATATACCCATACATCTCACTTGCATGCTATACCAGTGTCTATATTCTCTTTGGTTAAGAGGACAACCAACCTATATGGCACACAATGACCTATACTCAATAAATATTGTTGTCCTAGGTAACAACGTATCATTTGGTCATGAATAGATTTAAGGACTAAATAATAAATCATCCTTTATTGATTCTAAATAGTCCTAAGGACTTCACCATAATACAGGAGTTCATTAAAAGATGAAAGAATTTATGATGAAAAATATCAAAATAATTTTTATTTATTTATAATTTATATACAAATATAAGAATCAGTATAACCATCAATAAGCTAACGATTGGCTTTAGGACACCATTCTCAATAAAGCTTCCTCAGAGGATCTTCCCATGGGGATGATGGAGGTTGCAAAGGTGATGAAGGTTATGGAGATGATTAGGCCTTTCTAACTAGTTGAGATAATAGAAGTCATAGACCTGCCAGAGTAGGCAATTCCTGATCCAAATTTTCTTTCTGTCGGAACTCAGGCAAAGTCTTCTTGCTTAGTGCCATCTTCCCTATTTGCCGCAAAATATCTTAAGGTTGCAGTGGAATTTTTAGAGGGCTATCTCTCATTTGAAAAAAAGATGAGCTTTGGATGGGGAAGGGGCCAAGCGTTGGATGGCAGGTGCCTTATGGTCTTTGACACAAATTGGGCATTATCTGGTTGACTTCACAGGGATCGCTTCTGGAGCTTTGGCTTTGGAGCTTGCAGAGGCAAGGAAGGAGATTAGCTAGCTAAAATATCTTTTAGAATAGGAGAAAGCTGCCAACACTGAATTAGTCAAGGAATGATGAATTGTTTCGCAAAGCTCGAGATACAATCAACCATCAGGATGATGAAATAAGAAGGGCCCATGCAAGAAATGGAGATCTCAAAAGGAGTAGATCTGAAGCCGGGTGGGATTGTTGTCGTGCTTGTGATGACATTGAACAATTGAGGAGGATGCTCAGAGGGAAGAGAAGTTCTCCTTCTGAGGTTCATTCTTCAAGGGGCCTCGATAGAGGCTCGATTACAAGGTCTAGAACTTCTAATAGAGGAGATTATAGAGATATGGTATCTCAGAAGGGTGAACACCCCTCTTCAAAAAGGCTCAGATAGTTCGAGAGTTACCTGTTCCTCAGTCCAAGCTTCAAAAGGCCTTAGCAAAGGTGAAGTAGCTAGAGAAGGAATTAAAGTTAAGCGAACAAAGCTAGACTCTTCTCCTCAATAGCGAGCATGATTAGAGTCTTCTGGCCTCGATTACTCTTAGATGGTTTGATCGACTGGTTAAGAATGGAATCATAATCATGGGTCAAGCCTGCAAATTAGCATTTTCTATAGGCTTCAAAAAGTATAAAATAATGACTCAAATTCACATTCCAACGGGCAATATTAAGCTTTGAAAAATTAATTTTTCAAATAAAAGCTTAAAGGCTGTGATAGATGACAATGTCAGAAAGTTTATAAGAGCATCCGATCATCTTACGGAGATGAGTAAAACTAATTTAGCTACTTAGACGGAGGAAGCTGATGCTGAAGAAAGTCATTCTAAAGCCGGTCGACCATTAAACCAATAGGTTTAGAGTTATATTTTCTTTCTTTTTCATTGTAAGTTGAATATTGCATCCAGACTTTCGTATAAGCGAATAAATTCATCTTCTCTAGGGATGCTTATTCTTTCTTGGCCGAGCTTTGAGCTTATGTGAGCATTCTGATTATAATTCCAATCATAATCTGAGCTATGGTTCGAATTTTGATCTGATCTATAGTTTGTTGCTTTGGAAATATTTGTCCAATGGAATTTGAAAAGATTTGAGATGATTGGAATCGAAACCACCTTCGCATGGGAAGCACCATCACATTTTTTTGCACGTTTCTTTAAGAGTGGGGTAGAGCTTGATTTCTACCATCGGTATCAATTATCGTATTAATGGCAGAGGCTGCATCCAATTAGTGACTGCCATGTATCTAGGATTTATTGATTCATGCCTTCTATAATTAATATTTTGAGAAGATGAATTATTAAAAAATCTTCTCGATTCGAATTTATATAAAACCTCAGACAAAATGAAAGGTCAAACTTCTTCATTTTCTTTTGTCGTAGGTTCTTTAATCATAGGTTCCTTTCTTTTGATTCTCTTTCGCTTTTCTCTTACAGAGAGATGGCTCATTTCGGTGATTCCGACTTTGCTCTGATGACTATCTAATTTGAAATGATGGAGAGAGATGTGGTGTTGTTTCACAAGCAATTCCACATTCCTTTGGGATTTTAATTGGATGTTCCAAGAGCGGAGGAATGGGTTTGCTATCCTCTGCCAGCCAGATAACCCTCTACGAGGAGTGTTTTCGGGTTGGGCTTAGTTTTCCTCTTCACCTCTTTTATGTTGCCCATTTTCACTTTTTTAAAATTTCATTATGCTCGATAGTCTCAAATTCATAGCGTTATATCTACGGTTTTACTGCGGCGTGCGTATTAGCTTGGGTGGAGTCAGCATCATGCTTTTCTCCTATTTTTTTACTTTTAAGAGGCACCCTAGGTTGCATAGATGGTGGTATGTGACACCATGGAAGAGGAAGGCCACTCGCCCATTAATCTGAAGTGCTCCTTCTAGCATTCATGGTTGGAAAGAGCATTTTTTGCTTGTTTCTCGAACATCGGGCGAGAAGTGGGGTTTTGTAGACTGGGGCAAACCTCAGGAGATAATGTTGAAGGAGCCATCGTAAGCCAGCACCTGAGGCAAGACTTGAAGACCCTACACAATTTTGCAGTCCTAGAATTGAAAGAGCTTCTATTTGGGTAGACTCTTTTCAATATGAGCATTAGCCAAGAGGCCTCGAAGGTGTGCATGAGTTACTTACCTCCAAGTCGTATTCATTTGACCTTCAAATCTGACACTAATTAATTGATAATTCGGATTGCAAAAATAGACCCAAACTTATGGAAGATGTCAGGGCTGAAGACTCAATGAACATGGGTAGCCGAGCCCGTGGGTGGCCGAACTACTCACGCCAAAATTGAGTGTCTTCCCGCACCATCAACCTCAAGGTGGGGAGAGCCTGAATCTCATGCTGTTAATGACTTCAGGGTCATGAAGGTTCCACCCGACTTGACTTCATTGACTTCTAATGGGGATCGAAGAAGCCAGATGGATGGAATGTTTGGCAAGGCTATCTTGAGCTTGCCAGCTCCTGCTGTCTTGGATTTCTTGTAGGAGGATGAACCAGCTGAGATAGTTGGGACTTCCAAGGTTACTTCAATTGGGATTTCTGGAACTGCATCGATCGGATTGAAACTTGAGGCTTCTATGCTAGAAGATTATAAGCTAACACATGACACATTCTCTGGACTGCTCTTCCCAACCAATGCAAATAAATTATTGCGAGAGCCTGGCAAAATAATAAGGAAGAAGACTTTGGACTATTTTATTTGGGTAAGTTGAAGCTTGTTACTTTATTCCTTCTTCTTCTTCTTTTTTTTGAAGTACCTACTCGTATTTAATTTGAAACATTTTGACAGGTCACCCATTACATAAATGGGTATATGGAGCACTCCGTTGAGCTTTACACCAAAGCAAAAAAATATAAGATTGATGCCGAGATGCTTAAGGGTACGAGAGACAAGGCAATAAAGGTGGCTGAGAAAGCCTTTATGAGAGCAAATGCTACTGAAAGAAGAGTTGAAGACATCGAAGCAGCACTAAGGGGAGCTATGAAAGAAAACTCCCAACTACTGGCAACTTAAGAAGCTTAGGCAGCAAAAATAAAGGAGCTTAAAGCTCAGCTAGCAAAAGCAAAGAGACTTGAGGAGCATCTTCTCCGATGTCCAAGAGACATCAGCAATCTACCGAGGTGGCCTATCCACCTTCCAAGGAGCCAACCACCCGCTAGAGGCTGAGTCCTGCCACTACACCACCGAGGCCTAGTCCACCAACTGCATAGACCTCGGCCCTCGCTCGCTAGACTTGACCCTCCGAAGGGTTGAAGGTTCCATTGGTCCACCCACCATTGTCTTCTATCGACTGGATCGACCTCTCCCAAGCCTCCATGTGGGACTTTGCGACTCTCGACAAGGATCTTTTGTATGCTGTGATGCCGCAGCATGACTTGTATGCACACAAGAGGGACCTAGGGCCGGATGAGCTGCTTAATCAAGGTTTCAGCAGCATTCTAGATGTAAGGAAGTTCTCCCTCCCCCCTTCCTTTTTTATTGCATCAATTTTTTTACTGACCTAAAATCTTTCTTTCTTTTGTTAGGCCACCTCCTTCAAACTGTTCACCAAGCACCTAGGGTGGCTGGGCAAAAATAAGAAGTCCTTGGAGGAGGCTTTGCAATTCATGAAGGACTACCAGAAGATGATGGAGGAAAAAGCTATTGATGAGAAGCTTGCTATGGGGCTGAAGAAACAGCTCCAAGAAAAGCTCAATGAAGTAGTGGAAAAGAATAAAGCCTTGCTAGACCTCCAGAGGAAGGCTAATGAGGGAGAGAAGTTGCTGGAGCTATGGTGAGAGGTCTCTAAGATCTCTTACCTAGAGGCCAGAGTAAAAGAGCTAGAGGGAACGATGTCCTCTCGAGATGAAACACTGGCTGCTCGGGATAAGATCCTCCTAGTGTACCAGAGGGACTTGGAGCACTAGAAGTTTGCCGTTGCTCGGGCCATGGAGTATAAATCCTCCAAAGGTTTTGCTAAGGAGGTCACGGAGGCTTCGAAGGAGGCCTTTGACAGTGGTTTTAATAATTGTAAGAGTCTGGTTACGAAGCTTTTTCCCATCTTAGATCTAAGCGGTGTTACCTGGGAGGACGATCTCACCTTAGCTTCAAATATGGAAGCCCCGAAGGTGCCATAAGTGGGTTCTCCTATAGAAGCACCCTAGTCTGCTCTGGAAGTGCCTACTATCCTGATCCGCCCTAAGGTTGAGGCTCCAAATTCTACCGAAGCCCCAACACCTGCTCCTGCTGAAGCTCCAATTTCACCCTTGTGCCCGATGAAGTTATAGCTTCTATCGAGGTCATCTCATTGGAGGATGATACAGCAGCTGTCTCTGCCAAAGCTCTTTAGGCAGATGCCTAATCTTGTATTTTCTCCTTTTCCATTTTATCTATCTTTTATATCAACCCAATTTGGGTTTTCATAAAGATTTCATTTATTCAAATGAAAATTCCCTTTTCTCAGAACTGATCTTGTATGTGTAACATTGGATTTTTTTGTTCTGATGTGATTGGCCATAAAGCCCTGAAAGTTTTACTAAAAAATTTTTTTAAGTAATAATAGAACACGTCCACCTCGATTAAATCCTGATGTATGTTGTCTTGCTCGAATATTAGTGATCCAAAATAATATGGATCCAAAGATCGATATTAGACAGAAGTCCAGTGCAACATCAATCCTGAGATCGATAATTAGTAGGAGTCCTAGATGACATCGACCTTGAGATTGATATTTTGGAAATCCATAATAACTTCGATCTAGAGATTGGTAATTAATAGAAGCCCATGATAACATTGATTTGAAGATCGATAATTAATAGAAGTCCATGATAACATCGATCTGGAGATCGATAATTAATAAAAATCCATGATAATATCAATCTGAAGATCGATTTTATGAATAAGGGAGATCTAATCTCCTAGTGGGCCCTTCAGGACTTTTTCGATCCGATGATTGGATTTAGGATTATGAAGTTTTTATCTCCTATGCCCTTTGGGGCTCTGTCGATCCTGAGATCGCTCTTAGGAATAGTACAGATATTTTCTCTATTGACCTCCAGATTGATTTTGATTATAACAAAAGTATTTGAGTATAATTTGTTAAGTTACTAATATTATTTTAAGGTTGTATAGTTTTATATTCTGAGTATTCATAATGCTCTAAGTAAATTTCATCAATCAAATGGAGTACCACCAATCAAGAGGCTCTTAAAGAAAATCAAGAATTGACACACCCTAGAAAGAATGGTTAATGAGAGATAAATCAAATTTTGGAAGCAAATTTAGCCTACAAAAAAAATTGGAGAAGAAAGACTATCAAACATCAAATGGCATGCTTGGCACACATCTTAGTCGACTAAGCCAGCAGTTAGTCGACTAAGTATCAGAGAACAGTAGAAGCAGAGAGCACAGAAAATCTAGAATTCTAGACCCAGAGGACTTAGTCGACTAAGTCTCAAAGGTTAGTCGACTATGTCTTAGAAGACTACATAGAAAAGACTAGAGTTGAGGTGCAGGAGACTTAGTCGACTAAATCAAGAAGGTTAGTCGACTAAGTCTCCTGCACCTCAACTTTAGTCTTTTTTGTGCTTTCTGTCTTGTGTAGTCTTCTGAGATATAGTCAACTAATCTTTGAGACTTAGTCGACTAAGTCCCCTGAGTCTAGAATTCTAGCTTTTCTGTACTCTCTTCTTCTTCTGTTAGTTAGTCGACTAAGTCACTGTAATGGTTAGTTTTTTCCAAAACTGCACTTTTCAGTCCCAGCTATTTTTCAATGGCTAGATTTTCATGCCCAACGGCTAGAAAATTTAATGGGACTTCTTCAAAGATTTTAGAGTGGTAGAAAATTCTTGAAATATATAAGAAATATTTAAGAACTTCAAGAAAAACTTTTGCAACATATATTCAAGAGCTTTCGAGCCTACATTAAGTGCATTCATTGTGAGAGCTATTAAGTGAAGTGAAGGATCTGTTCTTCTGAATATTCCTTATCCTTTCAATTATCTTAAGGTTGAGAGAAGTCAAGATACAAGTATTGAAGAGCTTCACCAACTTTTTTCAAGCATTTAAGAAGAAGAGCAAAGGAATCAAGCCTTCCATCTTGCAAACTCTTCTTTTTGGGCTTCATTGAGTTTTTCTTTCTAAACTTCTTTGAATATTGTGATTGTATTTTATTTGTTTACAAGTTTCTTGGGATGAGAAACTTGAGGTTGGTCCAAGCCTAAAGTTGGATGTTGTAAAGATTTGATTGATAAGCCTAGGTCAAAACCAATCAGGATTGCTTGTTAGCCCAAAAAAATAATCATTATAAAGATTATAGTTGGTGAGCCTAGGTCAAAACCAACCAGGTTGGATTGTGAGCCCAAAAAAAAATAATCAAACTATAATCAATTAAGTGATTATGGCTGAACTCTCAAGTAGTTTACTTGAGGAGTGGACGTAGGTGCCGAGCTTGGCACCGAATCACTATAAAAGCTTGTTCTCTTATGCTTGTCATTGTGTTGTTTATATTGCTCTCATTCTATACTTATGTCTCACATTATTTTACCAAGCACACTATATTAAAATTTAATTTAATTAGAGTATAAATTTTTAAATACCCAATTCACCCCTCCCCTTGGGTGGTCATCCTTGGGCAACAATGAAGGAGAAAAAATTAGATTTTTTGGATTAGGTTTGTTCAAATCTGATTGGATCGAGAGGCATATTTCAAAAAATGTTTCTTAGATCCAAATCAGATCTGATACTTTTTAGATCTAATTTTATGATCTGATAAATAAAAAGATTAAATCAAATTAAATCTAAATTAATGTTACCTTGATTTGGGTAATCCGATTATCCTTTGATGATCTTACTGATTGCCTGAGGTTCTAGATCTAGCCATGCAAGTGTCTGGCCTCTACCGATATCCACTAAGACTGAATCTAAAGATCTTCTCCTTTTTTATCACTTCTCCAAAAATTAGATCAGGATCTGATTTGGAGGATATTCAAAACTCCTTCTGAAAATCAGCAGCCATCTCGCAGCAGTGCTGCATTCCTCCTTTCTCGTCAGCCTTTTCTTACCTGGATTGCACCAAACTGAAGCCCAACTTTTCATGGGCATGGAGAGGAGGGAGAAGATCAGAGGATGACATGGAGGAGGGAGAGGGTCAGCCTTGGGGCATGGGCTAAGAGGAACTCTTTAAAAGTTGGATGCAGATAGAGTTTATTTATAGATCCTGCTGCGCCATGTAGTGCTGCATCATCCCGGCCAATCATGTTGCTTCGTGCAATCAGATCTAAATCTGATTGATGGGATGACATCACCTGATCTAATCAGATAAGAGCCCCATAAATTCATTCTTAGGTGGCACCTAAGACTGGTCAAAGTCTATAGGTAAGGGTCACCTAAGTTGATTCCAAGAAGCAACCTGGAGTCCCATCCGTATGGGACTCCAGTGTTTATCCACATGGGGCGCACGCCATCCTAGGCATGTGCCCTCCATCTACCTACCAAATGGTAGGTGGACTTGATCAATGTCTCTCCTATGGGTGCACGACACATGGGCAGATGTTCAAGGGTCAAAGGTCAATGTTTGATCAAAGTCAAAGGATAAGAATTAGCAGATGATGAAAAATGGCAGGTGTTGTCTCAAATTTATCTCATAAATTAAGACAACCCTTTTCTGACCTGGACAAGCTCCAGTTAGACCAAGTAAAGGTACCGAGTGAGCACAAATATATTTGGCTCAGTCGAGACAACTTTTAATGATAGAAAAAGGAGAACGTTAGGTTCAATCATGTGCTAGCACGATTTCCTTAAACATAATTGAATCTAATTCAAATCAATTGAACTGGGTTAGTCCAATTGATGATATTCAGATTCAAACCCTTATTTGTGTGACCTAATTAGGTTCGGTTCTATATGGTAATGGGATATGTCATGATTTCTATCATCGACATCATCGAAACTCCTTTCGATGGATCAAAACTTTTTTGATTCGGACAACTGGAATGATCAATCATCTAAATCATTCTAATTGCTCCTAAAATCCACTAGTGACACCTAGCAGTATATGGTGGCAACCCATCAAAACTGAAAATGAACCTCTCGGTGCAGCTACTTGTGTGATTAAGTTCTTCTATCTTGAGCTCCGATCAGATTAGGGTTAAGGTGAACTCGTCAAACCCTAATTTCTATCATATGATTTAATCATTCGATTCAAGCCCGATGTAAAAACCTTAATAGAAACTCTTTCTATTATTTCACTCTCTGTTATGGCCATGGACTTATGGACTTGATTCTCATGATTATCATAGGGCTGCTCCTCATCCATCAAGGTAGATAGATTCCCTCATGGTGCAATCCAATTCCTACAATGAACATGCTATAGCCAACATACACCTTAGGGTTCCAAATGGCTAGGAGACCGAGTCATGGTGTAGTCAAACTATAACACCCTCAAGATGAACTATCGATGCACCTTAGATCAAAGAACCAGACACATCACTATAGCTTTGAGTCAGTCATCGATGAGAAGGTAGACTTCCTTATGACTACTCGAGGTAGTCACGTTCAGTGCCCTCATTCTCTAACGAGTATCTGTACTCTCATTCTGGTGTCTCTATACCATAGACTCAAGACTCATCTACTATAAAGAAGTGATTGTACACTAATCTTTCGGATCGATCACCATCCTCATGATGATCCTATGGTCAGGAGCATTTTTATGAGTTAATAATGAAAATTCTTGTCTTAAATTTTTAACTCTTCAAAATAAGAATTATCATTACCATTAACTCAAGGGATGTATCATAGACACTAAATATACATATATGATAGAAAATAATCCATTTTATTATTTATAATCAAAATTATAATTTTGCTCCTAGAAGTATATTACAAGTGTCAGCCATTTCTAGCTTCTAAGGCACACATATCTAACAAACTTTTACTTGATCTAAAGCTAATTGGCTACAAATCTAGGTCCCATCTTCTCAAGATAGGCTTTGATCTTCTACTGGCCCAACAGCTTTATAAGTGGATCCACCACATTGTCTGCAAAGTTGACTCTCTTGACCTCGACGTAATCCTTCTCGAGGTAATCATGGATGAGGTGGTATCACCGCTCGATGTGCTTGGATTTCTGGTGAGACCTCAGCTCCTTAGCAAGGGCTATGGCACCATTGTTGTCACAGTATAGAGGAATGACATTTGATGGCATCACTCTGATCTTTGTGGCAAACTTTTTATACCAGAATGCCTCCTTTACAGCTTCTGATGTAGCAATGTATTCTACTTCCATGGTGGAATTTGCTATCATTGTCTGCTTAGAACTTTTCTAGCTGATAGCTCTACCATTGCACATAAATAGACTCCCAGATGTCAACTTTCGATCATCTATATTGGATATAAAATTCGAGTCTATATACCCCTAGACTTGGAGTTCTCCATTACCAAAGACCAACAACATATCCTTAGTTCCTCTTAAGTACTTAAGGATACATTTCATAGAAGTCCAGTGTTCTTCATCTAGATTCGATTGATATCTGCTCGTGACACTCACAGCATGGGCTATATCAGGTCGTGTACATAACATGGCATACATGAGGCTCCCTATTGCTGAAGCATAAGGGATCTTGCTCATGCGTTCTATTTCCTCAGGTGTGCTAGGGTACATCTTCTTGGAAAGATGAATGCCATGTCTGAAGGATACTAAACCCCTCTTAGAGTTTTCCATGCTAAACCTCTTTAGCACTTCCTCTATGTACATTTTTTGTGAAAGTCCTAGCATCCTATTCGGTCTATCTCTATAGATCTTAATTTCTAGAATAAAGGATGCTTCTCCTAGGTCTTTCATGGAGAATTCTTTAGATAACCACATTTTAACTATGGTCAACATGGAAACATCATTTCGAATAAGGAGGATGTCATCCACGTACAATACGAGGAAGACAACAATGCTCCCACTAACCTTTTTGAGGACACATGGCTCTTCCTCATTCTTGATGAAATCAAATAATTTGATCATATCATTAAAATGAATGTTCCAACTCTGAGATGCTTGCTTAAGTCCATATATGGATTTTGCAGCTTGCATACCTTGTGATCATCATCACTAGATGTAAAATCTAACGACTGTTCCATATAGATATCTTCCTCAAGATATCCATTTAAGAATGTCGTTTTCACGTCCATTTGCCATATTTCAAAATCGAAATAGGCTGCAACAATAAGCAATGTGCAGATGGATTTAAGCATAACTACTGGCAAAAAGGTATCCTGATAGTCAATGCCTTCATACTGACTATAACCTTTTGCCACTAATCTAGCCTTGAATGTCTTCACATTCCCATCTGCACCAATTTTTCTCTTGTAGATCTATTTACATCCAATAGATACTATACCTTCTGATGGATCTACCAAGGTCCAAACTTGGTTTGAGTGCATCGAGTCAATTTCTGACTTTATTACCTCTAACCATTTCTCGGAGTCAATATCCGATATCGCTTCGTTATAGGTTTTGAGATCACCACCATGAACCCCATTACCTATGAGGAACATTTTCTCTTCTTCCTCTGAAATAGTACCTAAGTACCTCTCAGGGGGTCGAAAAATTCTTTTTGATCTACGAGGTGGAGGAGGTAGTGAATGGATTGGCTTAACCCGAATTGGTTCCATTTGGTCCTTAGCTTGTTGCTCTTGTGAGACTTTCTCCTCGAACTTGATCTGCTTTTCAATGTTGCTATCTTGAATAAACTATTTTTCAAGAAAGATGGCATGTCGACTCACAATCATATTATGATCTTCTGGAATGTAGAAATAATATCCTAATGACTTTTTAGGATATCCTATAAATCGAGCTCTGAAGGATCTAAAGTCTTACTTGTCCGCTTGTTGTCTCTTGACATGAGTCGGACAACTCCAAATTTTGAGATGACTCAGACTTGGTTTCTTACCATGTCATATCTCATACGGTGTGGTAGGAACGATTTTAGAAGGAACCCTATTCAGTAAGTATATTGCAGTTAACAAATAGTATCTCCAAAGAAAATCAGGAAGGTCTATGAAGCTCATCATGGATCGGACCATATCTAATAGGATCCGGTTCCTCCATTCTGAAACTCCATTGAGTTGAGATATTCCAGATTGAGTCCATTGAGAGACTATGCCATGTTCCTTGAGATAGTCCAGGAATTTCCGACTAAGGTATTCATCTCCTCAATCTGATCGAAGAAACTTAATGGATTTTTCTAATTGCTTTTCTACTTCATGTCTGAATTCTTTGAACTTTTTAAAAGCTTCAAACTTGTGTCTCATAAGATACACATACCCATACCTAGATAAATCATCGATAAAGATTATGAAGTAGATAAAGTTGCCTCTAGTTGGCACATTAAATGGGCCACACAGATCAGTATATACTAGGGCAAGAAGATCCATGGCCCTTTTCCCATGTCCACAAAAGGGAGTTTAGTCATTTTGCCATGAAGATAAGATTCATAAATTGGATATGACTTGAAAGTCAACGAACTCAATAGCCCATTTTTCTCTAATTTGTTAATCATATCCTCTGCTATATAACCTAGCCTTAGGTGCCATAGATACCTATCATTTGAACTATCCCTGGCTCATTTTGATTTTATGGCATTCACATTTTGCTCGAAATTAAAAATAGATACATCAACATGTAACTGATAAAGATCGTTAATATGGAAACCACTTGCAATTTTATTTCTTTCATAAAGAATATTACAATGATCCTTAAGAAAACTAATTACATAGCCTTCTAATGCAAGGCAAGAAATAGAAATCAAATTCCTGTTTGCTGCAGGCACATAATAACAGTCTTTTAACACTAAGTCTAAACCAGATGGTAGTCGAAGAGGGTATGTTACCATGGCCATGGCAGCAACTCTTGCTCCATTTTTGATGCACAGGATCATCTCATCATCCCTCAACCTCCTGTTATCCTCAAGATCCTACATAGAAGTGCACAAGTGAGCTCTAGAACTAGAGTTAAGCACCCAACTGGATGTAGAAGAAACTGTATGGTTAGACTCAATAACGAGCATACCACCAGAAGGAACTGCCTCCTTTAGGGTGGTCAGGTAAGTAAGGCAGTTTCACTTTCAGTGGCCATCATTGTTGCAATGAAAATACTTTTCTTTGTCAGCGGCCTTCTTCTTTAGCTCTGCCTTTTTCTTCTTTTTTCCTTCCACCTTCTACTTTTTTGCAGAATTCTTCTTCTTTCCAAAAGACTTTCTCTTGAAATAAGTTTGTTCCATAGCAAGCACTGAGCCTTTAGAATCTTTCATGAAAAGCTCAGCGATAACCAGCATATTCATAAGTTCAGCCAAGGAATTTTGAAGTTTATGCATATGGTAGTTCATGATGAACTGCCCATATGCATCAGTCAAGGATTGCAGAATTATATCATTCTATAGATCCAAGTCCAACCTCACTCCGAGCTTCTCAAGCTCTTCCAAATCCTTGATCATCATCAGACAATAATCTTGGACTGACTGCCCATCATGCATCTTAGCCTTGAAAAGTTGTTTAGTGACTTGATACTTGGCTGCACAACTCTGTTCACCAAATATCTCCTATATGTGAGCCAACATTTGGTGAGCAATCTTGATATCTTCATGTTGGTGCTAAAGTTCATCAGACATCGAGCCCAACATGTAGTATCTGATTTTATTATCTTCATCCATCCATTTATCCAGAGATGCTGTTTGCTCAGCGGATGGACGAGTTGGTATGGTGGGAGAGTCCTGATCCAATACATGAGTTAACTTCTTAGAATCCAAAATAATTTTAAAGTTTCGGAGCCAATCCTTGTAATTTGATCTGGTTAGTCTATGGGTGTCCAGGATACATGCTAGTGGATTGGATGCAGACATTTTTCTGTAGAGAGTCAAAGTTTTTAGTTAGATATTATAATTAAGACTTATCCAATTTATTTAAAAATTTTATTTTTAAACAAATTAGCTTTCACTATTTTCTCGGATCCCTACACTTCTTTTGTAGAGATGCAAAAATCTTTATGATTACTGATTTCTAGTGGATGGTGTAGTTCCACCGACTTACTCATCACCTAACCTAACAGTTATTGGTGATGGGTTGCCAATGAGTGAACAACTCTTGTTCAATGATTCTCTAATCATGATGCACCCAAACTTGATCTCTAATTCATGAATCTCACCATGCCCAGAATATTGATCCACTCCTTAGTTAAGTCAGACCCACCATTTGCATAGATTGGATTTCTAATCGGGTCTCTCACCATATCCAAAATATTGGGCCCAATCCATCCTCCAGCCTGTAGCATCCAATGCCAAATAGACATGGTTGCATCTTTCCGATGCAACTGAGCCACTGTAACTAGTCGAAAATAATCAACCCGGAAAAGGGCCCGTACATCTACAATGGTCGAAGACCTTAGACTTAATCTTTTCTTAGGGAGATTTGATTTAGGTCTCATTAAACTAGACTTGACATAGTCTTAACAATTATGACTAACCTAGTGGCATTGGTTAGCTCGGATTATTGACCACCTCAGATCAGAACTGAGTCAACAAATATGGCCAGGTAAGTGAGATCGATGGAAGGGATATGCCATTAACTCGACAAGAATGCATTCGAGTCGAGTAGCTCCCAATTAAAAACCAGTCGATCGTATCTGCCAAACTTACCTTAGACACCAAATTGTTGAGTCAGAACCAATTGGGTTAGCCTACAATCCAGACTCTAACCTCTGAGCCTAATTAGGTCTTGCTTGATCGTGACTCGATCTTGACCCAGACTTAATCCTATTAGGCTGGTTAATTTAAGCATTGTTGATCCCATCTAACCAACTCTTGATTCGTTTTGATCAACCGCTTAGACCTAATTGAGCTACCCAAGCCCGAACCCAATTTTATGAATATGTCTTAGATCTAAAATTCTCAATTTTAGATCTAATATATTTCATAATTCTTAATTCTTAATTAAGTTTAGGGTTCATAAACAAAATGCAAATAAATCCTAGGGTTTCAGATCTAGGTTTTGCAGAAAGTAAGTTTTGGATTTCTGATTAAGGACGAACACGCAGCACCCCTACACATCATAAGAACACCCCATCGAATGGAGAGAGGGTCTTTAAACCCTACTTCATTTCTTATGATTGGACGGCCAAGGGAACACCTTAATCAGAAATACAACTACTACAAAAAACTAATTAGATCTAAGCATATATCTCATATAAAAATTGATCTAAAATATATTTTGCATACATCTCATGTACTATTATCATCCCATATTTTTTGAAGACTCTAAATTCATTCCTCATAATCATCCAAATAAAATTAAGAATATTAATAATTATGATCAAATTCTTAATATAATTAGTTTACACTCTAGATACATTATATGTGAGATACTAAGTTTTTAGCAAAAGCTAGTCTATAGAACTGATTTTGTTTAGATTACATCATAATCTCATATGAACAAATTAAATTTAATTTATTTCTTATTATTAGATCTGATTATAATATTTATAAGATTAGAAAATAGTAAATAAATAGATTTTAAAATCATAATTAATTAAATAAAAATTATGATTATACTAGACTACACATAGAATAATTCTATTCCTAGTCTAGTTATGTATCTCATATATTTTAGATATAGATTAATTAATTTTAATTTTCTAATTTTTTGATTTTAGATCTAATCACATCTCATTTGTGATTTCAAAATCATTAATTTATTAGATTAAATCAGATCTAAATAAATTTTATGCAACCTATCTCTGATACCAGTTGAAGAAAGAAAAAATTAGATTTTTTGGGTCAGGTTCGTTCAAATTTGATTGGATCGAGAGGAAAATTTTAAAATTTTTTTTCATAGATCCAAATTAGATATAACACTTTTTAGATTTGATTTTATGATCTGATAAATAAAAAAATTAAATTAAATTAAATATAAATTAATGGGTTACCTTGATTTTTTT
>QRFJ01000506.1:119029-146890 GCA_006176705.1 Cocos nucifera
GTTCCAAAAAGAATCATTTGTGCTAATCTCAAAGGATCCAAGTTAACTTGGGTACCTAAATCTACTTGATTTTGTGTGTAGGTGTGCTTGGCATCTGTGAGAACTAAAAGAAGATGGTATCTAGATAGCGGATGTTCGAGGCACATGAAGAAAGATAGATTCTAATTTATCTCTCTTGAAGTAATAGATGGAGGTGTGGTGACATTTGGTGATAATGATAAAGGTAAAATTATTGATCACAGTAACATCTTGATCACACCCTCTACTTGTATAAAAAATGTATTGCTAGTTGATGATTTAATGCACAATCTACTTAGTATTAGTCAACTATATGATAAAAATTTTAATATTTCATTTAAATCATTTCAATGTATAGTAACTAATTCATTTGATGATAGTATTAAGTTCATAGGAAAAAGACATGGCAATGTTTATATTATTGATCTTAATGAACTAAAAAATGAAAATATTGAATGTCTTGTTGCTATGAATGCTAAAGTAAATAAATCTAGTTGGATATAGCATAATAGGATAGGTCATGTAAGCATGGACTCATTGTCTAGATTAATCAAGCTTGACTTAGTAAAAGATTTATCCAAAAAATTTTTTGAAAAGAATAAGATTTGCAAAGCATGTCAATTTGAAAAATAAATAAAATCATCTTTTAACTCCAAAAATACTGTCTCAACTACTAGACCTCTAGAGTTACTTCATATAGATTTATTCGGACCAATTTCAACTACAAGTCTAGGAGGAAAATGATATGGTTTTGTGATAATCGATGATTTTTTAAGGTATACTTGGGTTTTATTTTTATCTCATAAAGATAATGCCTTAGACATGTTTGTTGAGCTATTTAACAAAATCACAAAAGAAAAAAAATGTGATGTTTTATATATAAAAAGAGATCATGGTACGAAATTTAAAAATCAAAAATTTGAAAGTTTTTATTCTAAGAATGGAATAAATCATAATTTTTCAGTCCCTAGGACATCCCAACAAAATGAGATGGTGGAAAAAAAAATAAAATATTAATTAAAATGGTATGGACCATGCTTTGTGAAAGCAATCTCCCAAAATACTTTTGAACAGAAGCTATTAACACCACATGCTGTGTGTTAAATAGAGCATTAATAAGACCTATTTTGAAGAAAACTCCATATGAGCTTTACAAAGAAAAGAAATCTAATATTTCATATTTCAAAGCTTTTGGATGTAGATGCTTCATTTTGATAAATGGAAAAGATAAATTAGATAAATTTGATGCAAAATCAGATGAAGGTATTTTTCTAGGCTATTCAACTAATAGTAGAGCATATAGAGTATTTAATAAAAGAATATTAGTTGCAGAGAAATCCGTGCATGCTATTTTTGATGAAACTAACTCTCTTAAAGCAAGAGAAGAAGAAATTAATATAGATGCAGATAATTTAGAAAAGAAAATGAAGATTATGATAGTTGAAGATACAGCTTCACAAGAACGAGAAGCTGAAAAGCAAGATATTGAAGAAAGGAAGCAACAACCTCAAGAAGAGCAAGGTACATCTAATTTACCAAAGAAATGGAGGTATGATTACAATCATCCCAAAGAATTAGTTGTTGATGATCCATCTCATGAAGTTAAAACTAGATCATCTCTTAGGAAGGCTATGAATCATATTGCATTTATATCTCACTTAAAATCTAAGAATATAATTGAAGTTGAAAAAGACTCATATGGGATATTAGCAATGCAAGAAGAGTTAAATTAATTTGAAAGAAATAAAGTTTGGGAACTAGTTGAAAGATCTAAAAACTTTCTTGTAATTGAAACTAAATGGATCTTTAGAAATAAGCTTGATGAAAAGGATAATGTAATTAGAAACAAGGCTAGATTGGTGGCACAAGGATACAATCAAGAAGAAGAAATCGACTTTGATGAATCCTTTTCACCGGTAGCTAGACTTGAAGCTATTAGATTGCTCTTGCCATTTGCATGTTTTATGAATTTCAAACTTTTTTAAATAGATGTCAAAGTGTATTTTTTAATATACTAATTGAAGAGAAAGTTTATGTAGAACAATCTTCAGATTTTGAAAATCAAGAATTACCAAATCATGTGTATAGACTTAAAAAGGTACTCTATGGATTAAAACAAGCCCCTAGGGCTTGGTATGATAGGTTAAGGAAGTTTCTATTAGATAATAACTTTAGAAGAGAAAATATAGATAATACATTATTTGTTAAAGGAAAATCAAACAACTTACTAATTGTACAATTATATGTTGATGATCTTATATTTGGAGCTACTAATGAAGATTTATTTAGAGAATTTGCTAATGTCATGTTGGAAGACTTCGAGATGAGCATGATGGAGGAACTCAATTTTTTTTTTAGACTCCAAATCAAGCAATCATATGAGGGGATCTTCATCAACCAAAGCAAATACATAAAAGAAATGCTAAAAAAATTTGGGATGGAGAATGTTAGAGGGAGTAGCACCCCTATGAGCACAAGTTGTAAGCTTGACCTAGATCCAAAAAAAAAAGCAATAGATCCCAAATTATATAGAGGTATGATTGGATCTTTGCTTTACTTAACTGTGAGTAGATCTGATATAATATTTAGTGTATGTATGTGTGCACATTATCAATCAAATCCTAAAGAATCATATGTAGCTGTAGTTAAAAGAATCTTCAAGTATTTGATAAACACTCAAGATGTAGGCTTATGGTACTCAAAACAATCTTCACTAGACTTAATTGAATATAGTGATTCAGATTTTGCTGAATATTGCTTAGATAGAAAAAATACAAATGGAACATGTCAGTTTCTAGGAGTAAATTTGATCTTATGATTTAGTAAGAAACAAAACTCAATAGCCTTATCTATGGTGAAAGCCGAATATATTATTGTTGGAAGTTATTGTGCTCAACTATTTTAGATCAAACAATAACTAGAGGACTATGGCATCACTTATAACAATATTTCTATTTGATGTGACAATACTAGTGCTCTTAATATTCTTAATGTGTAATGTAAATATTTATCTTTTTGATAATGACAAAAAAGGAGAGAAGGATAATAATGAGTGAATATAATCTAAAAATTAAATATATAATAACTAATTTGAAGTATTTAATTTTAATCGATTCAAATATGGGAAGATGTATTTTCAAAATCTCAAAAATCAATTGGCACACATTAAGGGGGGGTAAATACAAAAATTAAAACATAATTTGAACATAGTGATTATATTCAGGGGGAGCATATGAAATTTGATATGGCATAAATGAATATATTACATATAAATTGATTGCATGAAAGCTATTTTAAAATTTGAAAGAAAGGTATACTCAAAGGATTTTGTCATCATCAAAAAGGGGGAGATTGTTGACCCCCGGATTGATGTTGATGATAACAAAAGCATTTGAGTATAATTTATTAAGTTACTAATGTTATATTGAGGTTGTGTAGTTTTATATTCCAAGTATTCATAATGCTCTAAGTGAATTTCATCAATCAAATGGAGTACCACCAATCAAGAGGCTTTTGAAGAAAATCAAGAATTGACACATCCTAGAAAGAATGGTTAATGAGAGATAAATCAAATTTTGGAAGCAAATCTAGCCTACAAAAGAAATTGTAGAAGAAAGACTGTTAAACCAAATGATACACTTGGCACACATCTTAGTCGACTAAGCCAAGAGTTAGTCGACTATGTATCAGAGAATAGTAGAAGCAGAGAGCGCAGAAAAGCTAGAATTCTGGACCCAGAGGACTTAGTCAACTAAATCTCAGAGATTAGTCGACTATGTTTCAGAAGACTGCATAAGACAGTAAACACAGAAAAGGTTAAAGTTGAGGTGCAGGGGACTTAGTCAACTAAGTCAAGAAGATTAGTCGACTAAGTCACTGTAATGGCTAGTTTTTTCTAAAACTGCATTTTTTCTATTCCAACTTTTTTTCAATAGCTAGATTTTCATGTCCAATGGCTAGAAAATTAAATGGAGCTTCTTCAAAGATTTTAAAGTGGTGGGAAAGCCTTGGAATATATAAGAGACATTTAAGAACTTCAAGGAGGACTTTTGCAACATATATTCAAGAGCTTTCAAGCCTACACTAAGTGCTACTAAGTGAAGTGAAGGATCTATTCTTCTAAGTATTCCTTATCCTTCTGATCATCCTAAGGTTGAGAGAAGTCAAGATACAAGTATTAAAGAGCTTCATCAACTTCTTTCAAGCATTTAAGAAGAAAAGCAAAGCAATCAAGCCTTCCATCTTGCAAACACTTCTTTTTGGGCTTCATTGAGTTTTTTTCTCTAAACTCCTTTAAATATTATGATTATATTTTATTTGTTTACAAGCTTCTTAGGATAAAAAACTTGAGGTTGGTTAAAGCCTAAAGTTGGATGTTGTAAAGGTTTGATTGGTGAGCCCAAGTCAAAACCAATCGAGGTTGATTGTTAGCCCAGAAAAATAATCGTTGTAAAGATTGTAGTTAGTGAGCCTAGGTCAAAACCAATCAGATTGGATTATGAGCCCAAGAAAAATAGTCAAATTGTAATCAATTGAGTAATTATAGTTGAACTCTAAAGTGGTTTACTTGAGAAGTGGACGTAGGTATCGAGTTTGGCACCGAACCACTATAAAAGCTTGGTCTCTTATGCTTGTCATTATGTTATTTATATTGCTCTCATTCTATACTTCTGTCTCACATTATTTCACCAAGCACACTATATTAAAATTTAGTTTAATTAGAGTTTAAATTTTTAAACATCCAATTCATCCTCCCTCTTGGGTGGCCATTCTTCAGCAATAATCTCCTCTGCCCTTCAAGGCTTTATTGATCCAGAGATCGGATTTAGGATTACGGAGATCTTATCTCCTAGTTGGTCCTTCAGAGCTTTACCGATCTGAAGATCGAATTTAGGAGAGATCTTATCTCCTGATGGATCCTTTGGGGCTTTATCGATCTGGAGACTAGTTTTTAGTCCAAATGATCAGAAAAATTTTAATATTTTGGAGAAGTCTTTCAATGAGATAGAATTTCTAGAGTCTTTGTTTAGAATTCATTGATAATACACTGAGATTTTTAGAATTCCACATTCTAGGAATACTTGAACCATCTTGGTTCTCAATCTTATTAGCTCCTAGTCGAATTATCTTAGTAACTCAAAATGGCCCTTTCTAATTTGGGCCAAGCTTTCCTTGTTCCATGAGTTTTGAAACTTCTGCTTAATGAAGGATCAAATCACCTTTTTGAAAAATTTTTGGCTTCACCCTGGCATTATAATATCTGGCCACCTTTTGTTTATAGGTCATCATTCGGATTTGAGCTCTTTCTCAAATTTTCTCTAATAAGTCGAGGTCAGTTATCTATCGATCTGAATTGCTTTCTTCATGGATGTTCTCTATTCTTAGTGTTGGAAGATCGATTTCCACAAATATTACTGCCTCAGATCCAAACATGAGTTTGAAGGGCATTTCTCTAGTTAGTCATCTTGGAGTGGTTCTATAAACCCAGAGAATATTATATAGTTCATCAGCCTAGAGATCTCTAGCTTTAGTAAGCCTGATTTTAAGATCTTGAAGAATTGTTAGATTTGTGACATCAACTTCTCCGTTAGATTGTGGATGCCCTATTGAGATTAATTTGTGGTTGATGTGCAGCTCGAAATAGAATTTTTTAAACTTTACATTATCAAATTGCTTCCCATTATCAGTAATAATTATCCAAGGCAAGTCGAAATGGTAGATGATTCACTTCCAGATGAAGTCTCGCATCTTTTTCTCTATGATTTGTGCTAGAGGTACAGCCTCCACTCATTTGGTGAAGTAATCTATAGCGACCAACAGAAATCTTCTTTGTTCTATTGCCATGAGGAATGGCCCTAGGATATCTATCCTCCAAATAGCGAAAGGCCAAGGAGTTGTAATAGAAATGAGTTCGACAGCTGGTTGGTGTTGAATATTTACGTACCTTTGGTATTGGTCATACTTATTGACAAGATCAGCTGTGTCCTCTTGTATGGTTGGCCAATAATAGTCTTGTCAGATTATTTTATATGCCAGGGATCTGCCCTCCAAATGATTGCCATAGATTTCTTCATGAACTTCTCGGAGGGCATAATCAGCCTCTTAAGGCCTTAGGCACCAAAGTAATGAAAAAGTGAATGATCTTTTATAAAGTTTTTTGTCTAGGATGATGTACCAGAGAACTTGCCTCTTAATTTTTCTTGCATAAGTAGGATCATTGGGCAATATTCCTTTGTCCAAGTACTCCATCAGAGGATCTATCTAACTCAGCTCATGATTCACCTATGCGATCATTTGGACCTCTATGCTGGGTTTCAAGGACTTTGATGAATACTTTTGAATTAAGATCAAGGAATCTTGATGTGGCAAGGTGAGAAAGTGCGTTAGCTTGAGCATTTTCTGATTGTAGTATTTGAATAATTTTATGTCGTTGAAGCTTTTGGATAATTCTTTCATATTATGTAAATATTTAGACATGATAGAATCCTTGGCTTCGTATAGACCTCGTACCCTTCTAGCTACAAGCTGGGAGTCTATGAAGACTTTGAGCTTCTTAATATTGATCTCCATTGCTATTCCGAGTCCTGCAATGAGAGCTTCATATTCAGCTCCATTATTGAAAACTTTGAAATTAAATCTTAGAGCATGTTCAGTGATAGTTCCTTCTAGATTGGCTAAAATTAAGCCAGCTCTTCTTCCTTGAGCATTGGAGGCTCCATTTACATGCAAGAGCCAATAAGATTCTCCAGTAATTTCTTTCAAAATCTTCGAAATTATTTCTTGCATTGAGATACAACCACGAAGTCGGCCAGCACTTGGGCTTTCACAAAAGGTTTGGGTCGATAATAGATATCAAATTCATTGAGTTCAATAGCCCATTTGGCCAACCGACTAGAGGTGTTAGGTCGCTGAAGAATCGATCTCAGTGGTTGGTCTATCAAGACAATAATAGAATGGGCCTGAAAGTATGGTCGGAGCTATTTGGTAGGAGTAATTAGAGAATAGATCATTTTTTTGACTCTAGGGTATCGGATTTCCGCATCTCGTAATATCTTGCTGATATAATAGATAGGTCTGTGTGTCCCTGCATCATCTCACACTAAAATTAAGCTAACAACATTAGGTAAAATAGATAGATATATGAATAAATCCTCACCTTTGATAGGTTTTGATAGTAGTGGAACCATGCCAAGTTATGCCTTAAGCTTGTTAAAAGCAGATTGACATTCCTCTGTCCATTTAAAATCTTTTAATTGCTTCAAAGTTTTAAAAAATGGAAAGCATTTTTTGACTGATCGGGATATAAATCTGCTAAGTGATGCCACTCATCTAGTGACCCACTGTACTTCTTTTATAGAGCTAGGAGGCTTCATCTCAAGTAGTGCTTGGATCTTCTCAGGGTCGGCTTCTATTCCTCACTAGGTTATGAGAAAACCAAAAAATTTTTCAGCCCTAACTCCAAAAGCACACTTATTGAGATTGAATTTCATTTGGTATTTATGGAGCTCTTCGAATGCTTCTTTTAGGTCGGTGATATGTCAATCTGTCTTTATGCTTTTGACCAACATATCGTCAACATAAACTTTCATGTCGTAACTAATTTGGTGCTTAAAGACTATATTGACTAGGTGCTTGTAGGTGGCACATGTATTTTTCTGACCAAAAGGCATCATTTTATAGCAATACAGACCTTTGTCAATGATAAATGCGGTGTTTCCCTCATCTTTAGGAGCCATCCTGGTTTGATTATAATCGGAGAAGGCATCCATAAAGCTTAACAGCTTGTGCCCTGAAGTTGCATCAATTAATTGGTCAATTTTCAGAGAGAAGCTATCCTTCGAACAAGCCTTGTTCAGGTCAGTAAAATCGATGCAGATTCTCCACTTTTCATTTGCTTTTCTAACCATCACTACATTCGCTATCCAGTTCGGGTACTGTGCTTCTTTGATAAATCTTGCCTTCAAGAGCTTATTGACCTTATCATCTATCGCCTTTTGCCTTTCTAGAGTAGAGCTTCTTTTCTTCTACTTCACGAGCTTATGTTTAGGGTCAATGTTCAATTTGTGCATGATGACGTCTACTAGAATTCCATGCATATCTAAGGCTGACCATGCGAATACATTGGCATTTTTTGGAGAAAGAAAATTAACTTTTCGTTAAGGTTGGTTTAATCGAGCTCCAACTCATACGGTTTTCTCCGGATCTTCGTCCAACGGTATAGTAATGAGTGGTTCTACTGATTCACCTTTGATTTTTTCATCTTCACCTTGAGGCCCTTGGTTGGGGATTTCGATAGGTGAAGTTCTAATTTGCGCCTTTATTTTCGAGGCTATCAGAAAGCTTTATCTGGCCATTGTTTGATCCCCATGCATCTCCTCGATGCCTAATTTGGTAGGAAACTGGACTAGCACGTGGTATGTTGAGACTACTGCTCTAAAGACATTGAGCCCAGGTCGGTCAAGAATGGCGTTATATGTAGATGGTATTTTGATGACTAGGAATATAAGCTACACTGTTGACTGATAGGGTTCTTTCCTAATAGTGACTGGTAGTGTAATTTCTCCTTCAACTGCCATAGAATTGTCTGAGAATCTAATCAGAGGCCCACCGACCTATCTCAAGTTATTCATCATGTTCATTTTTGAGAGGGCATCATAGACCAACACGTCCGCTTTCTTTCCTCGACGACTTCAGCCTTGTCTCTCTTCCTCTATTCTTCTACCAAAGCCAACATAGCCTTCAGCCCCGTCGATGCCTATTCTTCTTTTTGGAGTGCTTCTCGAAGATGCCCAACCTCAGCAAAATGTACCTCCTTCTAATGCTCCACCTTGACCTTGTACTCTCTGGTTGCCTCTACAGCCTTCAAAGTCTCGATCTTATGGAGATTAACCACCTCCATGTTTGCGAAGAGATGGTGCCTCGGCTACAAATAACCAAATACAAGTTACTACAGGAGAACGTGCATATATTCAGCTAAGTACAAAAAAGAAGAAGTAGTTACCTTGATGAAGGCTACGAAGGAATCCTTTCTCTCCTCATCATCTATCCAAAGAATCTTCTCAATAATATCTAGGATGATGCAACCTTCCATAAGGGGTTGGACGATCTCCCAATCATCGAGGGAACCTCGGTCCGGATCAACACTATTGCTGCCATACTCACTAGAATATTTTTGGATCTTCTTAGCAATAGTTTTCTTCCTTCTTTTTTCCACCTCCTTCTCAGGAGGCATGGGAGTAGTGGTCTCGGTGGACAAGGTCAGGATCGATGGGGGCACTACAACCTCCGAGGCTGAGGCCGCATGGGCCGAGGTAGCCGAGCTTGGGTCTCTAACCTTTGCTCATTTTGATATCTCCCCAAAAGTGACCCGCTTTATTTTTTGGGCCTAAAATCCCTTGGACAGCAGCTTTAGTTCCTCAGGAGTCATCTCTACAAGAGCGAACAAGCCAAAGTTAGGAGAAAAGATCAAGCAGCAGAAACGAAAGTATAAGTCCTATACCTTCAAGGTTGAACGGGCTTAGGTTAAGGTTGAATAACATTCAGTTATCTACTAAACTAGATAGTAAAGGGGCTTTGTAATTTCTAAGAGTATTGGTGGAGTCAAGGTCCTCTCATTCTAACCTAGAAGTCCTACAAACTAGGTCCCTTAGTTGGCCCTAGGAAGGAAGCCCCAACTCCACCAAAGGATGAGATACAAAGAAAAATCTACCATTCTAGTTGTGAATGGAAGAGGGGGCACCCTTAAGCAGCCCCTTCTTGCTAACTGAAGGAAGATATACCACTAGTCCTTAGTAGAAGGATGATGCTTAAAGGTGAAAAAGATCTGAAAAAGAAAAATTATAGGTTGGACCTCGACTAGGAGACAAAGTGCTACGAACCCTATAATGAAATGAAAGGAATTCGGCATGATAGAAACAAGAAAAATATTTAGAAAAAGAAAGAGTCTAATAATAAAAGGAGGGATAGAGAGTCTCAGCCCGACATGAAGAGCTTCCATGTACAAATAGAAATGAATCGAAGGAGGGGCGCAAGCTTGGCCACTCAATTCAGGAAGCTTCAGTTCATACTAGAGAGGGACCTTGTACTGGACTCAGATTAAAGAGAGGTCTTCAGTCAAAAGGATATAAGAGATCATCTCAAGAACGAAGACTGGATGGGCTACCCCTCTTACCTTGATTTCATTCCTAGGGCCGGGGTTAGAAAAGTTTGGGCTGGATGGACTCCTAGAACCGGTTGACTAGGAGATTTCAAAGGCCATTTTGGATCGAGCAAAAATAAGAAAAACTCACCAAAAAATAGAAGATATTGGCGAAAGAACTCAAAGAATAAAGGAAGGACACCTAGAATCCTCGAAACTTGTAGAAACCCCAAAAAGTAGAGAAAAAATAAGGAAAAGAAAAAAAGAAAGGTTAGGGTACTAACCTAAATCAAGCGAAGAAGTCGATGGTGCAGTCAAAATGATGATAGAAGGATGGAGATAAGGCGATGAAGGAATGGGGCAGGATGGTCGAGGGCAAAGGAGATGAAGAGCAGGAAAAAAGCAGGAGAAGAAATGAACTAGGGTGAAGATGAGGAAGGAAGGAGATACTTAAATAGTCTGATGGACCTCATAGTGGTTATGATTGTAGATTAGCAATGCCGAATCCCATTCTTCCACATGTCACATTCATTATGGCAATCGTAGATATTAGAAAATGTCATCATTACGCTATATAGTTGAGCTCCATGCTGGGGAGAATTTCAAAAGCTGAGGTCATTTTGGATCATTCGGCAATAAAGAGGCTTCTATGGCGATTCGAATGGTCCAAAAACATTTCATCTCCCAAAGGCAGGAAGCCAAATAGAAACTTCGGCGATCGCAAGTTTTGGTACTCTTTGTCCAAACTTCAAACTTGGGAGTACAAGGACAAGTATTGGAGGTTAAATAGCTTTTGTCAAAGTTCAATCAAAAGTCCAATCTTGGTACGACGTCATCTGGGTTATGATGATTAATCCGAGCCTCACTCAAGTCGACCCTTTGGTCTAGACTAGTTCCTAAAGATTGGCCTCCTAATATGATTAAGTTCAGAGCTTTGATCAAGGGTGGTTCATCCTGCTCCCGTCAACATCTAATTTTATGAATAGCCAAGCTCCTTTACTCTAATTCTTCGGTCTCGCCTTAATAATTGCAGAATCTACCAAACTTCGATTGGGCAAACTTGAAAAGCAATTCACTCTTCAACTGATTCTGATCTCTAAATCAGAATAGACAGCAGCCACCCCATAAATATGGAACTTCAGTGCCATCCAACCTCGACTAATGGCCGACCTTGAGCATCGGCCAAGCTCCTCCACTTCATCAATTGTGCCAATTCTACACTAAGAACCTCAGCTGGGCGAACTTGAGTTAGTAAGAGGACCTCACCACCAATATGAGTTCGATCTTCAACCTGAGATAAGCCATAGCTACTTCACAAGCATTGAACCTTAGTGTTCCTCCATCCTAACTTCAGGACAATCTTGAGTTTTGGTCGAACCTCATCAGAATAACTAGAACATCTCTATCGTAGTTTTAAGTGTAGAACCAGCCATCTCCTTTCGACCTTCAATCCTCTAGGCTAGGGTATTTGTGCTTGTTCTCGATCGACCTTAAAGGCAACCTATCCTCTGAAGGCCGTCAAGGTGGCTTTGTCGAGGTTAAACTCAGAACCTAATCCACAAATCTATCATCCACAACTTAGAAGCCAATCTTCGAGCTTGGTTGGCCCGACCTCAATTTTCAAATCTCAATGTGAACACCACACTACCTAGCTTAGAAGCCTCCGATCTTTTGTCCGAACTCTAGCAAACAATATCCAAATGCTAGCAAGTCGCGATAAATGACAGTCCACTCTTCGTAACAAACTTTGAGTGGTCTGAATGATCTTCTGATATTTTATTATGGCTGTCACTATCATTCTATTACCAACTCCATCTATTAAAGGGATCCTTCAGATATGTCATTATCTCTAAGCTCTCTTTTCTATTTTCTAATCTCCTATGTACTCCATTCTTATTGATCAGAAAGCAAACTTGATCATCAGAGGATCCTTGTCAGAGCCATCCACCTCCAACTTAGATTTTATCTTGCAGATCTCATCGGTGAGATCATCTCCTCCACCTCCAACGAACTCCAATGATCATCCATTTTCTACACAAATAATTAGTATTATATTAATATAATAAATTATTATAATTAAATAATATATTATAGTATATTAATATTATTTTTATATTAACATAAATATAATATTATTATATATAATTTAGAAGCTATTTATATTTATTAATATTACAACAAATATTTTATATATTTTTTAAAAAATAGATGCTTAATTAAACATAAATCATTTTTGAGCCACAAACGTATCAAAATCCTATTCTAATAGAAGTTTTGCAAACCAAATGAGTCTTTAAGGAAATTGCCATCGACCGAAGCAGTCGAAGATAGAGTTGGAGGAAGAGAGACGTGAGATGAAGAGATTAGAGAGAAAAGGGGGATAGAGCGAGCGAGGCCATGGATAACTTGTCACTAATGTGGGAGATCATGGGACCCGACATCACCGACATCGTGTTTGGGGTTGGCTCGTGGTTTTGGGTCAATGTCATCATCTACAGTGCCATCAAGGTCTCCTTCCTCCATTACCTCCCTAGTACGCCAACCACCCAATCATCCCATCATCTTCTAAAGCCACTACTCTTCTTGATCTTCTCGTGCTCATTAGGGTTTTCTCTTTCAATGGATTTCCTTAGGAATCTTTGCATCTCTAGAGACTTTCATGTTCAATTACGTCAGCACAGATGATGTCAGCTATGACTACCACTCTCCCTACAGGGATAGCAAATGGAGGTCCTACTCTGCCAACCACCCCAATCCATCCCTCCATTGCCTTACCTACTTACTAATTTGTCTCTACTCCAGTGGTTCCATCAATTTTTGATTTGAGCTGCTTGATCCCAATTTCTCAACTAATCTGATTCGAATTTTGTTGCTTTTGTAGAGAAATCATCATGCAGTCATTTGACTTGATTGGTTTGTGTGGTATAACAAGATTCTAGATGTTTGATTGCTACTATTTTTTTTTTTTTGGCTAGTTTTACTTGGTAATTAGTTGTAATGCTGCATACTAACTGGTAGCTTTTGGTACATGTTGGGATATTGTTCATAAAACTTATTTTTGGCTTTGGCTCTGACTTATTCTTAAGGGGAAGAATCAAATATGGATGACAAAAGTCGCTTAACTTGTTTACATAAATGATGTTTGCTATAAGAGTGAAACATGAAGTTTTGGAGTTGTTGGGAAAATGAATTCAGAGTGCTTCTATATTGGTTTTTAAGTGTAAATATCTTTTAATTAGTCTTTATTGTTGAAAGGGAGGAATATATATGTAGGTTGCTAATGCAAAATTGAGTGGCGGTTGGATATGTTGTTGCTCAGATTTGTTTACGTTGGGAGTGGAGCGATCGGTGACATGCAGGGATATTGGAGTAACCTGCAAAATAAGTCCAAGCCAAAGGATTTTACTTTGATGAGGACTCTCCGATGCTTAAGTCAGCAGAGAATGATAAAGTAACAACGGATTCTCTGAAAGAGATTTCTTGCTTATCTGAATCCTTCAAGCTTTAAGTATTTATAGAGTACAAGAATGTTGTGGGGATGTGCAATTCCACAAATTTAGGATCGTTGATACTGCTGTCACAGCATAATAGCCCTCTTTTGCTTCCTTGGAATTACGAGGCTATTGTAGGCATGATTTGAATGCTGCTTCTACGAAAACAGGCAAAGTGGATAACAAATTGATTATTACAACTGGGTTATAGTTGGATGATCGCATATCCATAGAGGAGATTGCCATATGTGCTGAGAAATTGCTCGTCTGAAGTAATTAGGGGGACTTAAGTGCTGGATGAACCGCTATTGAAAGAAATAGTCCAGAAGCACATCTTAGTTTGGCTTTTAGGTCGAAGAGTGCGTGGATAATTTTTTTTTCTCGTGGTGTTGGTGTCTATACATTTATCCAAGGTATCTTGGGTGTCAGCATGACTGATCCAAGGTTTTTATGTTCATACCGTAACATTACCCTCCTAGTACTGAGTCTGAGAATTAGATGAAAGGATTATTTTCAAGTAAAACCTTGGATCGGACATTGTATACTTTTATCTTTCGACTGTGCTTTTTGGCATTTAAAGACTGATGATGTCAGCTTGTAGTAAGGACTATCGAAAATGATTATGATTAGAGGGACCACTCGATTGGTGGACCTTTCTAGAGGATGATTTAAAGGATGTCATTTTGTCTTTATTTTTCTTCTTTTAAAGTCTGTCCGGTGATTGTGTTAAGGAGACGGCCATGATAGAAGTGCTTACTATTTTCCTACTTCAAGCCCTCTTCATAAGCTTTGGAAGCAAGATGGATTCCGCATTGAGGAGGATGTTGGAGTTGTCCTTGGCTCGAAGGAGGTAGGCTAAAGCCTCATCTGGCAGTTTGCCGGCTTTTGGGGGCATGACTACTAAGGCTTCAGATGATGCTCCTTCAATCATGCTTCCTTTTACTCTAACAAATGTGGGGGACGAAAATCCTCCATTGGTGGCCAAACCGATGAATTCGTTGGTGGAGGCCGCCATGTGGGTAGCTTTGCCAATTTCTTCAATGGAGATTCCTACAAAGGATCCCTTGATAGGAGAAGCTTCCTCAGAGGATCTTCCCATGGGGACGATGGAGGTTGCAAAGGTGATGAAGGTTATGGAGACGATTAGGCCTTCGGAATTGGTCAAGATAATAGAAGTCATAGACCTGCCAGAGTAGGTGATTCCTAACCCAAATATCCTTTCGGCCAGAACTCAGGCAAAGTCTTCATGCCCAACACCTCCTTCCCCATTTGTCATGGAAAATCTTATGGTCATGGTGGAATTTTTAGAGGGCTATCTCTCATTTGATGAAAGGTGAGCTTTGGATGGGGAAGGGGCCTAGCGCTAGACGGCAGGCGCCTTAAGGTCTTTGACCCAGATTGGGCATTATCGGGTTGAACTTCATGGGGATCGCTTCTGAGGCTTCAACTTTGGAGCTTGTAGAGGCAAAGGAGGAGATTGGCAGGCTAAAATATCTTTTAGAATAGGAGAAAGCTGCCAACACTAAATTAGTCGAGGAATGATGAAGCCCTTCATGAAGCTTGAGATACAATCGACCATCAGGATGATGAAATAAGAAGGGCCGATGCAAAAAATGAAGATCTCAAAAGAAGGAGATCTGAAGCTGAGTGGGATTGTCGTCGCACCCATGATGACATTGAACAATTGAGGAGGATGATCAGAGGGAAGAGAAGTTTTCCTTCTAAGGTACATTCTTCAAGGGGCCTCGATAGAGACTCAGTTAAAAGGCCTAGAACTTCTAATAAAGGAGATTACAGAGAGAGGGTATCTTAGAAGGGTGAAGATCCCTCTTCGAAAAGGCTCAAACAGTCCAGGAGTCACCTATTCCTCAGTCCGAGCTTCAAAAGGCCTTAGCAAAGGTGAAGCAGTTGGAGGAGGAATTAAAGTTAAGTGAACAAAGCCGGACTCTTCTTCTAAATAGCAAGCATGATTAGAGTCTTCTAGCCTCGATTGCTCTTAGAAGGTTTGATCGGTTGGTTAAGAATGGAATCATAATCATGGGTCAGGCCTGCAAATTGGCATTTTCTATAGGCTTCAAAAAATATAAAATAATGACTCGGATGCACTTTCCAGTGGGCAATATTGAGCTTTCAAAAATTAATTTTTCAAATGAAAGCTTGAAGGCTATGATAGATGATAGTGTCAGAAAGTTTACAAGAGCATTAGATCGTCTTGCAGAGACAAGTAAAACTAATTAAGCTACTTAGACAAAGGAAGTCGATGCTGAAGAAGATCATTCTGAAGCCGGTCAACCATTAAACCAATAGGTTTAGAATTATATTTTTTTTCTTTTTCATTGTAAGTTAAATATTGTATCTAGACTTTCGTATAAGCAAATAAATTCATCTTCTCTTGGGATGCTTATTCATTCATAGCCGAGCTTTGAGCTTATGTGAGCATTCTACTTATAATTTCAATCATAATCTAAGCTGTGGTTAGAATTTTGATCTGATCTATATTTTGTTGCTTTGAAAATATTTGTCAAATGGAATTTGAAAAGATTTGAAAGGATTGGAATCGAAATCATCTTCGCGTGGCAAGCACCATCGCATTTCTTTGCATGTTTCTTTAAGAGTGGCGTAGAGCATGATTTCTAGCATCCATATCAATTATCGTATTAATGGCAGAGGCTGCATCCAATTAGTGTCTACCATGCGTCTAGGATTCGTTGATTCATGTCTTCTATAATTAATGTTTTGAGAAGATGAATCATTAGAAAATCTTCTCGACTTGGATTTATATAAAACCCTGGACAAAATTAAAGGTGAAACTTCTTCATTTTCTTTCACCCTCGGTCCTTTAATCATAGGTTCCTTTCTTTTGCTTCTCTTTCACTTTTCTCTTACAAAGAGATGGCTCATTCCGGAAACCCCAACTTTGCTCCGATGACCTTCCAATTTGAAATGATGGAGAGAGATGTGGTGTTGCTTCATAACCAATTTCACATTCCATTGAGATTTTAATTGGATGTTCCAAGAGCGAAGGAACGAGTTTGTTGTCCTCCCCCAATCGGATAAGCCTCTACGAGGAGTGTTTTCGGGCTAGGCTTAGGATTCCTCTTCACCTCTTTTTTGTTGACCATTTTCACTTTTTTGAAATGTCATTGTGCTTGATGGTCTTGAATTCATAGCAGCATATCTGCAATTTTACTCTGGCATATGTATTAGCTCGTGTCGAGTCCAGCGTGTTAGATATGTGCTTTAGAAGCCAGATTGGCTAAACACTTGCAATATACTTCTAAAGACAATTTTATAATTTTGACTATAAATTAATAAAAAATTATTTTCTATCATAATATGTATTTAAGGTATTTGTGATACATCCTTTTAGTTAATGTTAATGATAATTCATATTTTCAATAGTTGAAAATTTTAAGACATGAATTTTCATAATTAACTCATAAGCTGCTCCCGACCGTAGGATCATCATGAGGATGATGATTGATCTGAAAAGTTGGTGTACGATCACTTTCTTAGGATAGATGAGTCTTAAGTCTATGGTGTGGAGATACTGGAGTGAGAGTATAGGTACTTGTTAGATAACGAGGGCACTGAGCATGACCACCTTGAGCAATCATAAGAAAGTCTAACTTCTCATCGATGACTGGCTTGATGCTGCAGTGGTCTGTATGGTTCTTTGACCTGAGGTGCATCGATAGTTTACCTTGAGGGTATTATAGTTTGACTACACTATAACTCGATCTTCTAGCCATTCAGAATCCTGAGATATATCTTGGGTATAGCATGTTCATTGTATGAATTAGATTGCACTAATAGGGGATCGATCTACCAAGGTAGATGAGGAGTAGCCCTATGATAATCATGAGATTGAGTTCTTAAGCCTATGACCATGGCAGTGTGAAGATGATAGAAAGAGTTTCTATTAGAATTTCACATCGGACTTGAATCAAATGATTAATTTGTATGATGGATGTTGGGTTTGATGAGATCACCTTAACCCTAATCCTATCAGAGCTCAAGATAGAAGAACCCAATCGCACAGGAAGCTGCACCGAGGGATTTGCTTTTAGTTCTGATGGGTTGCCACCATATACTGCTAGGTATCACTGGTGGATTTTGAGAATAATTAAAATAATTTTGATGATCGATCATTCTAATTATGTGAATCAGAAAAGTTCTGGTCCATTGAAAGATGTTGATGATAGAGATTACGATATATCTCATTACCATATAAAACTAAACATAACTAAATCACACAAACAAGGATTTGGGTCTAGATGTCATCAACTGAGCTAATTCAATTTGATTGATTTAGATTATATCCAATCAGATTCAATGTAATTATGTTAGCACATGATTGAGCTTGGTTTTCTCCTTCTATAATCTTTCTGATTCATCACAATCGAGTCAAATTTAATTTGACTTATTTTTATATCTTGAATAGATTTATTTTCATTTAACTAGAACTTGTCTAGATTAGATTAATTATAGAAATTAAATCCATTTCTAGTGCAATTGTACTAGGGTCAATAGTTGACCTATTTTAGAGAATTGAGGGTCACCTAATTAGATGCTTTTAGAAAATTATTTAAAAATCATTTTACTTTGATTTTTGGATATATGATAGGGCTCAAGAAATTCTATGGGTGTGCCAAATTTTATAATTTATGATAGAGTTTTGACTAGGTTTTGATATAGTTTGATTTGGATCAAACTCTTAAGGGAAGAGTCCTAGGCGCTATGTACTCTTCCTTATCTACTCATGTCACCCACTTTTTGAATCATTTTTGGTGATAAAACTAGATGAAATCTAGTGTTTTCACATGGAGATTAATCCCTAATATACCTTGAAATCAAATAAGAGGTTATTTGGTCAAATGGGACTCTAGATGGCATTGGATTTAAAACCCCTTCTCATGCCAAAGGGGAGGCATTGTACAAAATTATTTTCCATGCCCAAGTGCTATTGCCCATACCTTATCCCATGCCCCCTCTATCCTCTCTCTCCTTCTCCTCTACACACCTAAAAGTTAGGCACAAATCAGAGAAGAAGGTCCATATATTTCAGTGCAAGATTCAGGATCTACGTGACTGTATTCGTGAGACGAACAGGTTGCCTTCAAAAATTATTTTGGAGGACTTATAGATCAAATCCAGATTTGATTTTTTGAAGAAAGATTTGTGAGGAGAAAATATCTAAATCTTGCCTAAGTGGATACTGGTAGAGGCTAGGTGCATCTATGGCTCCTTCCAGAATCTTAGGAAAGATCAGGATCATTAAAGGATAATTAGATTATCTAATCAAGTAGTTAAAATTAAATCTAATTTAATTTTATTTTTAATTTTTAATATAAAATTACCTCAATCAGATCTAAAAACTCTTAGATCTATCATAAAAAATTTTGTAGAAAAATCCACCTTAGATTTGATCAGATCTAGACGATCCTACAGCAAAAAATTAGATTTTCCTTCAACAAGTATCAAAGCTAGGTTAGTAGTTCTTCAGATCTATTTTAGATCTGATTTAATTTTATTTATAATATAATATTCAATAATTTTAGATATCACATTAGATATGATTAGATCTAAAATTAAAAAATTAAAAATTATATGATTTAGATCTATAATGTATGAGATGCATGACTAGACTAGGAATAGAATAGTTCTATGTATAGTCTAGTATGATTATGTTGTTAATTTGATTAAATATAATTTTAGATCTATTTTATTTTAATTTTTTTTATTTTATAATTATTGTAACTAGATATAAAAAATAAAAAATAAAATTTTTAATTTTAATTATTCATATGAGATATGAAAGTTGCATGCTCAGACTAGTTATAGAATAGTTCTATAAAATGTCTAGAATAGTTTTATTTTTGATGTGATCAAATTTAAAATTCTTCATTTTAGATTTAATATGTGATATTTCAGATCTGAAAGCATGCATGATTAATTGAGTTTTAATACATGTGATGTATGCAAGGCATGTATAGATTAGATCCTTAATTGTATATATGATATATGATTTAGATCTAACTTATTTTATTTTAGAAAATATATTTTTGATTAAGGCGTTCCCCTTGGCTGTCCGGTCATAAGATCAAAATAAGATTTAAAGGCCCTCTCTTTCCAGTCTATGGGGTGTTCTTATGATGTGTAGGGATGCTGCATGTTCATACTCAAAAATCAGAACTTATTTTCTACGAAATCCTAGATCCTGAAATCCTATGATTTTGTTACATATTTTGTTCATGAACCCAAACTTAATTAAAAATTAAGATTATAAAATTAATTAGATCTAAAAATTATAAATTTTTAGATCTAAGACATCTTCATAAAATTGAGTTCATGCTTGGATAGCTTAATTAGGTCTAGCAGTTGATCAAACCAAATCAAGACTTAGTTAGGTGGGATCAAAGAAAGCTTAGAATTGATCAGCCTAATAGGATTAAGTCTGAGTCAAGGTCAAATCACATTGAGACATGACTCGATCAAGTCAAGACCTAATTTGGCTCCATGATTTGAGCCTGGATTGTGGGCTAACCTGATTGATTCTGATTCGATAATTTTGTGTCTAAGGAAAGTCTAGCAGATATGACTGACTAATTTTTAATTGGAAGCTACTCGACCTGAATGCATTCTTATCAAGTTAATAGCATATCCCTTCCATTGATCTTACTTACCTAACCATTTGTGATGATCCAGTTTTGATTTGAGGTGGCTAACAATTCGAGCCAATCCATGCCACTAGATTTGTCATAATTGTTATGACTAAACCAAGTCAAGTTTAAAGAGATCTAAATTAAATTTTTCTAAGAAAATATTAAGTTTAAGATCTTCCACCATTGTAGATGTCCGGGCTCTTTCCGGGGTTGACTGTTCTTGGCTGGATATAGTGGTTTAGTTGCATCGAAAAGATTTAACCATGTCTATTAGGCATTGGATGCTATGGGTTGGAGGATGGATTGGGCTCAATATTTCGAATACGGTAAGAGACCCAATCAGGAATCCAATTCATGCAAATGGAGGATTTGACTTAACTAAGAAGTGGAGCAATATTCCAAAAATGATGAGCTTCATGACTTAGAGATCAGGTTTGGGTGCACCATGATTAGAGAATCATTGGACAAGAGTTGTCCAATCATCGACTGATCCATCATCAATAATTGTTAGATGAGGTGGTGAGCCAGTTGGTGGGATGACATCACCCACTAGAAATCTATAATCATGGAGATTTTTACATCTCTACCAAGAGAGTGTAGAGATCCGAGTAAATAGTGGAAGCCTAATTTATTTAAAAATAAAATATCTAAATAAATAGATTAAGTCTAATTATAAAATCTAACTAAAACTTTGACTCTCTATAGGAAAATGTCTGCGTCCAACCCATAGACTGACCGTATCTTGGACACCCATAGACTGACCGGATCCAACTACAAGGATTGGCTTCGAAACTTCAAAATTATTTTGAATTTTGAACAGTTAACTCATGTGTTGGAATAGGATCCTCCCACTTTACCAGCCCGTCCATCTGCTAATCAAAGAGCATCTCTAAAAAAATGGATGGATGAATATAACAAAGCTAGGTATTACATTTTAGGGTCGATGTTTGATGAGCTCCAGCACCAATATGAAGATATTAAGACTAGCCATCAAATGTTAGCTCACCTGTAAGAGTTGTTTGGTGAATAGAGTCACGCAGCCAAATATCAAGTCACTAAGAGACATTTTAAGGCTCAGATGCGTGATAGGCAGTCAGTCCAAGATCATTGTCTGATGATGATCAATGACTTAGAAGAGCTTGAGAAGCTCTGTGTCAAGTTAGATTAGGATCTGCACACTGATATAATTCTATAATCCTTGATTGATGCATATGGATAGTTAATCATAAATTACCATATGCATAAACTTCAAAATACCTTGGCTGAACTTACGAACATGCTGGTTACTACTGAGCTCTCTATGAAAGGTTCAAAGAGCTCAGTGCTTGCTGTGGAATGAACTTCTTTCAAGAGAAAGTCTTTTGAGAAGAAGAAGAAGACCGTGAAAAAATAGAAGGTGGAAGGTGGGAAGAAAAAGAAGCAAGAGCCAAAGAAGAAGGCCACTGATAAGGAACAATATTTTCGTCGCAACACAGACGACCACTAAAAATAGAATTGCCCCTTTTACTTTGCTAGTCTAAAAAATAAGAAGAGACAGGTCCTTCGGAGGTATGCTCGTTATAGAATCTAACCTTACGGTTTCTTCTGCATCAAGTTAGGTGCTTGACTCTTGTTCTAGTGTTTACTTGTGCACTTCTATATAGGGTCTTAAGGATAGTAGGAGGCTGAGGGTGTTAGATATATGTGCCCTAGAAGCTAGAATTGGCTGACACTTATAATACACTTCTAGGGGCAAAATTATAATTTTGACTATAATCAATAAAATGAGTTATTTTCTATCACATATGTGTATTTAGCATCTGTGATACATCCCTCGAGTTAATGGTAATGATAATTCTTATTTTCAAGAGTTGAAAATTTAAGACAAGAATTTTTATTATTAACTCATAAAAATGCTCTTGACCATAGGATCATCATGAGGATGGTGATTGATCCAGAAGGTTAGTATACAATCGCTTCTTTATAGTAGATGAGTTTTGAGTCTACGGTGTGGAGACATCAGAGCGAGAGTACAGGTACTCATTAGAGAATGAGGGCATTAAGCATGACCACCTTGAGTAGTCATAAGGAAGTCAACCTTCTCATAGATGACTGATTCGAAGCTATAGTGGTGTGTCTGGTTCTTTGACCTGAGGTGCATCGACAGTTCACCTTGAGGGTGTTATAGTTTGACTACAGCATAACTCGATCTTCTAGCCATTTGGAATCCTAAGGTGTATGTTGGCTATAGCATGTTCATTGTAGGAATTGGATTGCACTAAGAGGAAATCTATCTACCTCGATGGATGAGGAAGCAGCCCTATGATGATCATGAGAATCAAGTCCATAAGCCCATGGCCATGGCAGAAAGTGAAATAATAGAAAGAGTTTCTATTAAGATTTTTACATCGGACTTGAATCGAATGATTACATCATATGACAGAAATTAGGATTTGACGAGTTCACCTTAACCCTAATCTGATCGGGGCTCAAGATAGAAGAACTTAATCACACAGGTAGCTGCACCAAGAGGTTCGCATTCAGCTCTGATGGGTTGCCACCATATACTGCTAGGTGTCACTGGTGGATTTTGGGAGCAATTAGAATGATTTAGATGATCGATCATTCTAGCTGTTCGAATCAGAAGAGTTCTGATCCATCGAAAGGAGTTTCGATGATGTCGATGATAGAGATCATGACATATCCCATTACCATACAGAACTGAACCTAACTGGGTCACACAAACAAGGGTTTGAATCTGGTGATCATCAATTGAACTGATCTAGTTCAATTGATCTGAATGAGATTCAATTAGGTTCAAGGAAATCGTGCTAGCACTCGATTGAACCTAACGTTCTTCTTTTACTATCATAAATAAGTTGTCCTGACTGAGCCAAAGGAGTTTGTGCTTATCAGAGGCCTTCATATGGTCTGACTGGAGGTTGTCCAAGTCAGAAAAGGTTGTCTTATTTTGTAAGACATTACCTGCCATTTTTGGTCACCTGCCATTTCTTGTTCTTTGACTTTGGTCAAAAGTCTACCTTTGACTGGTCAAATGTTGACCATTGACACTTTGACTTTTGACCACATGTGTCATGCACCTATTGGAGAGCTGGTGGGGCTTGTCCCCTGCCAGAACCTGGCAAGGAGGAGGGCACGCCAAGGGTGGCGTGCCCCAAGTTGGAGGCGCCAAGATTCCTGTTGGACAAGGACTCCATCTCCTTTTGGATTCAATTAGAGTTCTCTAAGAACCGTTTGACTGGTCTTAGGCACTCTAAGGAGGAATCCAGGGGACTCTATTCCACCAATCAGATTTAGATCTGATTTCACAAAGGGTTGTGATTGGTTGGGAGGAAGAGGAGTTGGATCACGCTTAGTCTATAAATAAGACCCTGCGCCCAACTCAAAAAAAAGAATAATTCCCATGCCCCAAGGCTGCCTCTCCTCTTCTCCTCCATGCCAAGTCTCATCTCTCCCTTCCTCTCCACGTCAAAAGTGTTTTGGATTTGTTGGTGCGATCTAATCAAGAAAGGCGATCAAAAGCAAGAAGGCTGCGCTGCTGCAAAGGACGACTGCTGATCTTCAAAGAGTTTTTGAAGATCCTCCAGATCAGATCCAGATCTAATTTTTGGAGTGTGATAGGAAGAAGAGGATCTCCAGATCCAGCCGAGTGGATACCGGTAGAGGCCAGGCTTGCGTGGCTAGATCCAGAACCTTCCGCTGCATAGGATCATCAACGGGTAATAGGATTACCCAAATCAGGTAAATTAAATTGATTTAATTTATTTATTTTATTTTAATTTATTAAAATAAGAATCAGATCTAAAAATATCTAGATCTAATTCAGATCAAAGAAAAAAAAATATATCTCTTGATCGATCAGATCTGAACGAACCTGGTTTGGAAATCAGGATTTTTCCTTCAACTGGTATCAGAGCCAAGTTCTAAAGTATTTAGATCTAATTTTAAATTTATTTTAAAAAATAAGTTTTAGATGTCACATGAGATTGATCAGATCTGAAATCAGAAAAATTAAAATTAAATATTTGGATCTAAGATTAGAAAGATATGCATGACTAGTTCTAAAATAGAATAGTTCTATTAGAATTGCATGTTTTAATTTAATTTTGATTAAAATCATATTTTAGATCTATTTATTTACTTTTTTGATATTATAATTATTATAATAAATCTAAAAAATAAAATAAAAATTATTTAATTTTCATATGAGATATGATTGATGCATGTCTAGACTAGTTGTAGAATAGTTCTACATAGTTGTCTAGATTAGAATTTATTTTGATAAGATCAATTTAAATCTAATTTTTTAGATTATTATGAGATAATTTAGATCTAAAAATATGCATGATTCGATACATGAGATGTATGCAAAATATGCCATGATTAGATCTAATTTGTATATGAGATATATGATATAGATCTTAAAACTGTTTTGTAGTATTACATGTTCCTGATTAAGGCATTCCTCTTGGCCGTCCGGTCATAAGAATGAAGAAGGGTTTAAAGGCCCTCTTTCCCATTCGATGGGTTTCTTATGATGTGTAGGGGTGCTGCGCATTCGTCTTAATCAGAAACCCAAAACTTACTTTCTGCAAAACCCTAGATCCTGAAACCCTAGGATTTATTGTGCATATTTTGTTTATGAACCCTACTTAATTAAGAATTAAATTTATGGAAATATTAATTAGGTCTAAAATTGAGAATTTTAGATCTAAGACATATTCATAAATACTGGGTTCGGGCTTGGGTAGCTCAATTAGGTCTAAGCGGTTGATCAAACCGAATCAAGAGTTGGTTAGATGGGATCAACAATGCTTAAATTGACCAGCCTAATAGGATTAAGTCTGGGTCAAGATCGAGTCACGATCAAGCAAGACCTAATTAGGCTCAGAGGTTAGAGTCTGGATTGTAGGCTAACCCAATTGGTTCTGGCTCAATAATTTGGTGTCTAAGGTAAGTTTGGCACATACGATCGACTGATTTTTAATTGGAAGCTACTCGACCTGAATGCGTTCTTGTACGAGTTAATGGCATATTCCTTCCACCGGTCTCACTTACCTGGCCATATTTGTTGACACAGTTCTGATTGAGGTGGTCAATAATCCAAAGCTAACCCATGCCACTAGGTTAGTCATAATTGTTATGACTATGCCAAGTCTAGTTTAATGAGACCTAAATCAATTCTCCCTAAGAAAAGATTAAGTCTGAGGTCTTCCACCATTGTAGATGTGCGGGCCCTTCCGGGGTTGATTGTTCTCGGCTGGATACAGTGGCTCAGTTGCACCGGAAGATGCAACCATGTCTATTAGGCATTGGATGCTATGGGCTGGAGGATGAGTTGGGCTCAATATTTTGGATATGGTGAGAGACTCAATTAGAAATCCAGTCTATGCAAATGGTGGGTCTGACTTAACTAAGGAGTGGATCAATATTGGATATGGTGAGATTCATGAATAGAGACCAAGTTTGGGTGCACCATGATTAGAGAATCATTGAACAAGAGTTGTTCACTCATTGGCTAACCCATCACCAATAACTGTTAGGTGAGGTGATGAGTCAGTTGGTGAGACCGCACCACCCACTAGAAATCATTAATCATGGAGATTTTTGCATCTCTACAGAGGGAGAGTAGGGATCCGAGAAAATAGTGAAAGCTAATTTATTTAAAAATAAAATTTCTAAATAAATTGGTTCAAGTCTTAATTATAATATCTAACTAGAAATCTTTGACTCTCTATAGAAAAATATCTGCATCCAACCCACTAGCACGTATCCTGGACACCCATAGACTGACCGACCAAATTATCAAGGATTGGCTCTGAAACTTCAAAATTATTTTGGGTTTCAAGAAGTTAACTCATGTATTGGATCAGGATCCTCCCACCTTACCAGCTCGTCCATCTACTGAACAGAGAGTGTCTCTGGAAAAGTGGATGGACGAAGATAACAAGGCTAGATATTACATGTTGGGCTCGATGTCTGATGAAGCTTCAGTGCCAACATGAAGATATCAGGACTACTCGCCAAATGTTGGCTCACCTACAAGAGATGTTTGGTGAACAGAGTCACGTAGCCAAGTATCAAGTCACTAAATGACTATTCAAGGCTAAAATGCATGATGGGCAGTCAGTCCAAGATCATTGTCTGATGATGATCAAGGACTTGGAAGAGCTTGAGAAGCTCGGAGTGAAGTTGGACTTGGATCTATAGAATGATATAATTCTGCAATCCTTGACTGATGCATATGGGCAGTTCATCATGAACTACCATATGCATAAACTTCAAAATTCCTTGGCCGAACTTATGAACATGCTGGTTACCGCTGAGCTTTCCATGAAAGGTTCTAAAGGCTCAGTGCTTGCTATGGAGCAGACTTCTTCCAAGAGAAAGTCTTGGAAAGAAAAAGAAGTTTAAAAAGCAGAAGGGAAAGAAGAAGAAGTCTATGAAAAAGTAGAAGATGGAAGAAGAAAAGAAAAAAAAGGCAGAGTTGAAGAAGAAGCTGACAAAAGAAAGTATTTCCATTGCAATAATAATAGCCACTGGAAGCGAAACTGCCCTACATACCTGGCCACCCTGAAGAATAAGAAGAAGGCAGGTCCTTCTGGAGGTATGCTCGTTATTGAGTCTAACCTTACGATTTCTTCTGCATCCAGTTGGGTGCTTGACTCTGGTTCTAGTGCTCATTTGTGCACTTTCATGCAGGGTCTTGAGGATAGCAGGAGGCTGAGGGATGGTGAGATGATCCTACGCATCGAAAATGGAGCAAGAGTTGCTGCCGTGGCCGTGGGAACATATCCTCTTCGACTACCATCTGGTTTAGACTTAGTTTTAAAAGACTGTTATTATGTGCCTGCCTGCAGTAAGCAGAAATTTGATTTCTATTTCATGCTTTAGCACTAGAAGGCTATGTAATTAGTTTTCTTAAGGACCATTGTAACATTCTTTATGAAAGAAATAAAATTGCAAGTGGTTTTCTTATTAACGGTCTTTATCAGTTACATATTGATGTATCTATTTTTAATATCGAGCAAAATGTGAATGCCATGAAACGACCTAGGGATAGTCCAAACGATAGGTATCTATGGCACCTAAGATTAGGTCATATAGCAGAAGATAGGGATTCAACAAATTGGAGAAAAAAAATGGACTATTGAGTCCATTGACTTTCGAGTCATATCCAATTTGTGAATCTTATCTTCATGGCAAAATGACTAAGCTCCCTTTTGTAGGACATGGGGAAAGGGCCACGGATCTTCTTGCCCTAGTACATACTGATGTGTGCGGCCCATTTGATGTGCCGGCTAGAGGCAACTTTGTCTACTTCATAACCTTTATCGATGATTTATCTAGGTATGGGTATGTGTATCTTATGAGACACAAGTCTGAAGCTTTTGAAAAGTTCAAGAAATTCAGACATGAAGTAGAAAAGCAAACTAGAAAAATCCATTAAGGTTCTTCGATCAGATCGAGGAGGTGAATACCTTAGTCGAAAAATTTCCTAGACTATCTTCAAGAAAAATGGCATAGTCTCTCAATGGACTCCACCAGG